>CM055128.1:110743995-110953995 GCA_029206835.1 Rana muscosa
ACTAAGAGTTCTGTCTGAATGGGGGGAGTACCCAGAAGGGAGCAACAGTCCTGTATCCCCCCATCCAGCTAGCAAAAAACAGCCCTTTGGTTCAAACAGCTTTGACTGTGGTGCATCAGTTAGAACAGTACAGTATCTTGTGAAAAGAAAAATCCTGCAGAAACTGTGGCAAAAATTCATGCGCAACGGCGCTTTGGTGTCAGTACAGTAAAAATAGAAGTAGGAAGCATAAGAAAAACAAGAAAAATAAAACTTATCTGCATCTGCCGGTGGCTCCTGGACTGCCAACAGGGCGTCACTGGGGACTCCCCACCGGTGTTGAGTGATAGCGACACGGGCATTTCTAGTGCCAACAGGGCACAAAAACATAAGCCATGTCCACCATGGCAGCAAACAGTACATAGGGGGGGTGTAGAGGCACACTCCACCTATAAACTCAGGTCAGCGGAAAAAAAACAGAAGAGTTAGTGGAAAACTATTCGCTGGTATCTTCAAGTAGGTATTGGTCCTCTCATAGTGACATCATTTCAGTAACAGCACTTCTTTACCCGGATTGCCCTTGATAAAGATAGGATCGTCCGCATCAACCTGCACCATTCTCCGGTCCCCTCCTGCGAATATCTTGTTCGTTGCGGTCCAGCCAGTCAGCAGCATCCTGTGCAGTCTCAAAAAAGTGGGTCTCATCTCTGGCTGTTATGCGAAGCTTGGCCGGGTATAACATGGCATATGATAGCTGAAGCCTCTGCAGCCTTTTCTTGACATCTATAAACTTTGATCTTCTGCGTTGCACTTCTGCAGAGAAATCAGGATAAAAGGATATCCGGGCTCCGTTGAAATGTACCATTCTGGCCATTCGAAGTATCACTTCCCGGTCCCTGTAGTTAAGGAGTCTAGCAAGCATGGATCTCGGGGGATTACCGGGGGGGAGGGGGCACCCTATGCACCCGTTCCACCGTGTAAATCTGAGAAAAAGCCTCTTTACCAAAGGTCTCCTGTAGCCAGCCTTCTATGAACGTAGTGGGGTCCCTGCCCTCCACCTTTTCTGGGAGCCCCACAATGCGGACGTTGTTGCGTCTCAGGTGATTTTCGATCTCATCATGGCGATCAAAGGCCTGGCGTGCCTGCTGAGCAGCGACTCTCACTTCCCGGGTCATGTGTGGCATCTGATCCTCTATATCACTGACTCTGCCCTCTACGGCCGTGGTCCTCTCCCTGACCTTCTGTATATCATGTCTCAGGAGATTAACTTTCTCCTCCAGCCCCCCAAACCTCTCCTTCAGGGCATCCACCGAGGCAGTGCACCTGTGAACAGCATGCAGGATTTCACTGAGTGTGGGCTGGGGACTGTCCTCTGTCTGCTGGTCAAGCAAGGCTGGAATAGAACCAGGGGCTGACTCCATTTCTTCATCCTCAGCTTCCTGCATGTCAGTGTGTCCCTGCTCAGCTTGCTCTGCGGGCACTGCATGGCCCTGTGCAACAGTCTGCGGGGAATCATCCGGGCCTATCAGTTTCCTGGCATAGTATAGCATGTCTCTCGTTTGGTCTGTCCCTTTAGGGGCTTTGTTGGACTTACCCCCCAGCTCCCTTTTCTTCTCCTGCCCTCGTGGAGTCCTGGGAGGCAGAGACTGAGACATCCAGGCGCCATCTTGGAAGGCCTGGGAGGCCGCAGCCGCGGCGTCTCCTTTGTTTCCCCGGGTCATCATGCCGGGATTGTCGAGCACCGCTGGAACCGGGGGTCGCTGGGGGTCCTTAGGCGCAGGTTTCTGGCTGAATCGGGCGTTGTAGATGGCGAGGAAAGGATCACAGACAGGATCTACAGCGGGAGCTCCGTCGAACAGGTCTGTTCACATGCCGCGTCAGGCCACGCCCCCCTTGTAAGTGCAATTTAACTTTTAATAAACCCTGCTGGTTTTTCATACTACACCATGAGCTTTTTCTTTTATGTCTGAGATCAAGGTAGACTGTGGAACCTGCTGTATTGGAGTTTTTATGGTTGTGGGAAAACCTTATTTCCTATGCTAGGCGAGACTGTCATCATACAGTCATGGCTTTCTGGTAAGCAGAAACATATCCCCTTCACTTTGGATGTCAGCACTATTTAGAGGATCATATTCACGTGTTGAAGCTACTCTCTTCAAGGTGTTTTTGGAGCACACTGTTTTCTTCACTTTGGACTCATTTCTCTTAGTAGGAGTTTTACTTGGATTGAGTTTTTGGATTTTCTTTTCACTCCACATTTTTTATTTATATTTTTTATTTATGTTCTTATCACTTAGCACATATATTATTATATGCTAATTTTGATTAATTATGTTAATTTCATGGATAAGCGCTGCATATTTTTGACCACACTTATCAAAACATCCTCTCCATGAATAGGAAGGTTTCTGATGACATTCATAGAGGTCACTGGAAGCCTCCACAAACCAGTGTTTCAAGAGTGGAGACCCCTGGAAAGTTAGTAAAGGTGGCATCAAAGATAACATCTTAGACCCTGTACAGATTTGGCTTGGATAGGCTAAGCCTACTGTATGCGACTTATGACGCGTACACACAACCGTTTTTCATGACGAGAAAACTGCAATTTTTTAGATTGGTCGTGAAAACCGGTCGTGTGTATGCTCCATAGCAGTTTTCTCGACGAGAAAACTGCCCGCTAAAAAAAATTAGAACCTGCTCTATTTTTACTCGTCGTTTTTCCCGTCGTTCTTTTTTTTTTTCTCGTCGCAAAAAGCGATTGTGTGCGCTTTTCCGAGGGGAAAAAAACGCGCATGCTCAGAATCAAGTATGAGACGGGAGCGCTCGTTCTGGTAAAACTACCGAATCGTCTCTCACCAAACTTTACTAACACAAGATCGGCAAAAGCAGCCCAAAGGGTGGCGCCATTCGAATGGAACTTCCCCTTTATAGTGCCGTTGTACGTGTTGTACGTCACCGCGCTTTGCTCAAGGTTTTTTTTTCCTGAACGTGCGTATGCAAGGCAGGCTTGAGAGGAATCACGACGAACCACGTTGAGAAAAACTTATGTTTTTTTGCATGACAGGAAAAACAGTCGTGTGTACGCAGCATTAGTTCTGATACTGTAATCAACAACATTGTTAAATACGTCTTCATATCATAGCCAAATCACAGTGTAAATTTTAATGTAGACATTCAGTACACTTTGTGGTATGGTGTAAGACTGAGTAATGCAACTTCAGGTTGGGAATGGTACTGAAATGCTGTTGACTTGATTTAAACATTTAGAACTAAACTCTGAGCAAAACAAGATTTTGATCATTTTTATGATTCAGAAACCCTTGATACACTTCATAGCCAGCAGAGTGACACCACTTTTTCTATTAAAGTGAAAAGGAATACAGTGGAATGCACTACATCTTAAAACTGCTGGCCATAGACTAGCTGTTGTGTAAACCATAAGATTGACAGTGCAGAATTACAAATTCTTTGGTAAGCAATTGCTCAATGTTCAGCTTTAAGGGCCAAATCTCAAGCAATAAAGGCACTCGCCCTACAGCTACCATCTTCTTTTATATGTCTACAATTGAATTTATAGATCATGACAGCTATTGGCTTCTTTTTTTTTGTCAGCTGTTGGCAATATCTCCACTTTTGTTGTGAATTTCAGTGTTGAACAAAGTCTTTATCGCAGCTCTCCTGAAAATGTAATGTTTTTATATAAAAAGTTATTTTTCTCAAAACAGAAATTGAAGAGAGACCTTGTTGATAAGCAAGACAATCTTCTGAAGCTGAACCGAAGCTTGAAAGACACAGAAATGGCGTGCAGTTCCCTACAGAGCAACACTCAGGAGCATAGTCCTGACCTGCCACAGCAACGCCTCCAGGTCCAGAAACTCAATGACAGATACCATGCCGTAGCTGACCAGCTGGATCAAAGGTAAGCATTAAAGTGTATGTATAGCCAAAACTTTTTGTTAGTAGGTGAATAAAGTTGGAAATGGTTAAAACCCCTGCAAGTATATTTTTTGCTGTTTGTGTCCCATTAACAAAAGGAAGTCTCCCAAAGTGAGGGAAATTCCCCTCTTAGATAGTTGTCCCTGGAACCAGTTTCTCCTCTAGAAGGTTTATCCTTGCATTTTATTTTGTGGACAACACTTCCTCTAACTTTATTTTTCATTATGGCAAACAGACATGTGAATGTACCCAATAGGGACCCAGACAGCAATTTTAATATGACAGAGGGTCTAACCCATCCCCATGCTATCCAAAACTAAAAAAAATTTTGCCTAGAGATAAACTTTATTCTGACTAATAGTAAAGCTTCAATCACTAATTATGGGTATATGGCTCTCCCAACTGTCCCCCATTTTTAGGGACTGTTCCTTCGTTAAAACAAAACTCTTTAGTCCATCTCAGCTGTCCTTCTCTATGAATGTAAATAATAATAATAATTAAAAATTATGTTTATGTTATGTGTACTATTTTTCTATATAAGGGTATTTTTACTTCATTATTCATTTACTAGTTAATTCTGAATCCTTAGTTCATAATTTAAACTAATAGTGCTTATGCCCAAAAATTAGTTGGTTAGCATTTGACACAGATCTCAATAGTGAAAAGCATTTGTTAACCCAAAAAACAAACAAACACAGATTCAGTTCCTTTAAAGCATGTTACACAGCACAGTGCTTGTGCTGTATAATTCCCCCCCTGTAACACCTGTAATACCTGGCTGATCCTGCCTGGCTATACCCCCCCCTCTGCAAACAGACCACGATAATCATGGCTGCTGAGCCCCTGACATTGTGGTCTGTTTGCGTGCCTCCGTCATCCGCAGCCTGCTCTCCTGTGTCTGACTCCTCTGTCCTCCTCCCCCCCTCCCCTCTTTGCGTGTCACCTAGTGACCATGCTGCCCCACCCCCCTCCTGCTGCAAGAATAAAAAATATATCTATATACAATCTGTTCTTTATGCTAATAGAGTGCCCCGCTGTCTCTGTTTCATTAAAAAAAAATCTCCTTCACCGTATCTCACAGCAGCTCCCGGCGATCACATGACCGGCCATGTCTCCTCTCTCTTCTCCTCGCGTCCCGCTGATGTCAGCAGGGAAACCTCGGCTACGCCCACTGCTTCTAACAGATGGGCAGAGAGGAGACACGGCCGGTTACATGAGTGCCGAGAGCTGCTGTGAGATACAGTGAAGGAGGTATTTTTTTAATGAAACACAGAGACAGGGGGGCGCTCTATTAGGATACAGAACAGATAGTGTATATTACTGAAAGTGGTTTAAAAACCACTTTAAGATGGGGGATCGTCAAATATTGCTTAGCCCCTAGACAAAAGGGGAATCATTATGGAACATGAGACTGTAAATCACAGTAAACAGATGTGCTTACTAACATAAAATTGCTAAACGTTTTTTTTTTTTTTTGCAGAGAAAAGATGCTCAGGGACACCAACCTACCATATCAGCAGTTTAAATCCGCTAGTGAAAACTTGGACTCCTGGTTAAAAGGACTTCCACGCAACCAGATGACATCATCAGATAGTCCAAGTCAGGTCAACTACAAGCTCCAAAGCCAGAAGGTAAGTTTGCTTTGGACTTCCTTACACAGCACAATAGTTAAAAGCTAATCCCACTCAAAATAGTACATTGATGTTGTGGATGTGACACTGTATTAAATCTCAACTTCTGGCAAAAAAAAAAAAAAAAAAAAAAAAAAAGGTTTTGGTGTCCTTTCCCCCTAAATGTTTCATCAAATAACTGTTTGTACTTTTCTTTTTTAATTACTAACCTTGT
This sequence comes from Rana muscosa, assembly GCA_029206835.1. Lineage (NCBI taxonomy): Eukaryota > Metazoa > Chordata > Amphibia > Anura > Ranidae > Rana > Rana muscosa. The sequence continues at coordinate 110,749,756 of CM055128.1, forward strand.
TTTCTGACAATAAACAGCAGTCACATCAGTGTTGTTTCTCTTTCAAAGTGGTATAGTGTTACCAAAAGTGCCATTGTCACATTTTGGTGACATGGGTTTTGTCACTAAGTGGAATTTGAGGCAGACTCAAAGGAGCAATGTCATCCAGTATCCAAATGGATGGGGGTGTGGTAGGCAAGGATCAGGTGGGCACTTCTATTGCCAACATATTTTTTCACCCCGCTGTTGAAGACTACATAGAATCAGACAGAGAGCAGGTGTTTCTGGTAATCATGTGACGGTGTCTTTGGGTTTAAAAATGAAGCTAGAGATAGAAGTTAGAAATAATTGGAAAAAAAAAAAGAATATTAAAAGCCATAGCAGAGGGCGCCATATAGGATTTCTGCATCGTTGCCTGGAGTTCATTACCAATGTGTGGAAATCTGTGTATTTACTCACATGTTGGCCACTTAATAGATGGTCTCTAGGGCTTTATATGTCATAATCTTTAACTGAAGCTCCTAGTAAGAGAGACCTTTACTATTTATTATCCTGCGAGTCAAAAAAAAATAAATAGTCAAGCTTCCCTTATAATTCACTATGAGAGCTAACTGAGCGCTCCCTGGTTGAAGCCTGCTTTCTATGCTAAACCAACAGCTATGGTGGAGGGTAGACACATTTTTCATTATTTAGAGATTTACAGTATAAACAAAATTTACTGAATGCTTTGAATAACAAAATGAAATTTGTCCAAATTTCCGAAATTCGAATTCTAACTGGAAATATATTTCTGTAATCAAAGACTGTGTGTGTTATTGTGAGTACCATTTCAAAACAAACAATGCTGCTTTTGTTAAGCCAAAGGTGATTTAAAGAGTCATTGTAATCATTTGATGAAGATTTTTCTTTTGTTTGCTCACTTTGCCACATTTGAATAAAGAAAAAAAAAAAAAGAAAAGAAAGAAAAAAATCTAACGTTTTTGATTCGACCGGTTCAAAATGTATCGATTCGAACATTTTGAATCTAAAAAAATAAAAATAGAAAAAAAAAATAATAATCGGTAATTTAGAAGAAAATTTGAAAAAAAGATATAAAACTAATTCCGAATACGAATTGAACGAATCAACCGAATTTAATGAAACAAACTAGATTAACAAATCAAAACAAAACAATTTTTTTCGTTATGCACATGTCTAGTGGAGGGTGTAGCTTGGGAACTTCAGGATGACTAATCTTGCTACTCTAGCCCCAACATACACAAGCAGTTTCTTATAGAGTAAAGCCGTGTACACACGATAGGTTTTACCGATGAAAACAGTCCGATGGACTTTTTTCATCGGACAAACCGATCGTGTATGGGCCCCATCGGTCTTTTTTCCATCGGTGTTTAAAAATAGAACATGTTTTAAATTTATCCGATGGTTAAAAAACCGATCGCAAATTACTATCGTCTGTGGGGAACTTCATTGGATAAAAAACCCACGCATGCTCAGAATCAAGTCGACGCATGCTCAGAAGCATTGAACTTAATTTTTCTTGGCTCATCGGAGTGTTTTACATCACCGCGTTTGGAACGGTCGTTTTTTTGACTGATGGTGTGTAGGCAAGACTGATGGAAGTCAGCTTCATCGGTTTTCGATGGAAAAATCCATCGGTTTAAAAACCATAGGAAATCCGATCGTGTGTACAGGGCTTTAGTCACCTTGCTGTTAGGACCATTAATTAATTTAAAAGGTTTTACAATGCCAATATTTATTGTGCATTTATGGGCAAAAAAATAGGACATCTTTGCAATACATACACGTTTCCCCAAGTTTTGCCTCTTTAAAATGACCCTGCCACTAATAGGAGGAAATAAACACTGACTTAACACTTTTCTGTGTAACAGATCTCTGTCTGCCACTGGTACCCAACACCTCAACTTTGCTCCAGTCCCTATGTTCTATGGAGATGTGGTGTCTGGAGTGATTTCCTTTCACCGCTAGTTGTGGGGTTAATTAACTAAAGGAAATTAAAGTGTTTACTTTGCAAAGGGAAGTTGCACTTTAGAAGGGATTCCTCCCTAAAACATAGTACATATGGTGCAATTTCACTTTGCAAAGAACACCCAAATCACATGCAAGGAAAATAAAAAAATAAAATTTTTTTTGCTTGCACATGATTGAAGCCAACACATCTTCAACTCATTCACTAAGCATTGGGGAGAATTTCCTTGAAAAGTGCAACCTCTTGACCTCTCTTCTCCTATCCTGGCAATTCCCCCCTCTCTTCTGGATAGGCTGGATCCAAGATGGCAATCTTGCCAAAAGTTCAACATTTCTTTCAGACCCTGCCTATACATGCCCCATCTTTTTATCTCCGTCTTTTACAGAACAGAGTCCTTCAGTTCATCTGGGCTCAAAAACGTCCCAGAGTGCCCAGATCGACACTCTAGACCCATAGGTTGCAGGGTGATCGGGGAGGCCCTAATTTGGCTAAATATTATTTGGCAGCCCAGATTTCTCAACAATCTATGTTACATGCCACTTCTGACATCCCATTGTGGGTGCTCTTGGAACTACCTAACTGTTCCCCCGATTTCTTTACAAGCGTTGCTTTGGCTTCCTCATAAATTACGCCCCCTGGCACCAAGCCCTCTTATGCTTCATGGCTTGAAGCTGTGGGACTCTATTTGATATTCGAGAAATTTGATGTCCCCTGTCTTGCCTTTTTTACCGATCGTTAATAACCCTCTTTTTCCTGCTAGGGGTGGAACAACCTTGTTTCCTGGTGGACCTTCCAATGGCTTTACCGGTGTGCATCATTTTTTAACTATGCCCTCGTTCCATCATGGGAGGCCCTCCAGGAGACGCACGAGATCCCTGGGCAGGAACATTTCCATTATTTGTAATTGCGCAACTGGATTCCATCTCTCGGTTGTACTGCCACCTTTCCGTAACACATATTTTGAGCATACTTGTTTACACTCTCCGGGGGCCCCTGGTCTTATCTCGTTGCTTTATGCCTCCCTTAATGGTAGGTCTTCTTTGTTGACCGTTTCCTATGTGACACAATGGGAGCGAGACCTTGGTTTCAGTATTGAGGGGGAGGACTGGAGTAAGGCCTTAATGACGATAGCGAAATGCTCATTCAATACAAACACTCTCGAGGCTGCATATAAAGTGCTCCTGCGGTGGTACTGGGTTCCGGCAAGGCTTGCCCACGCTTATACTGGTAGCAGTGACAGATGTTTTTGGAATTGCGGTTAGTGTGGGGATGTCTTCTATACATGGTGGACATGCCCATGTCTGATCGGCTTCTGGTCCAGGGTCTTTGGCCTACTGTAATCCTTATTTCATGTAACCATACGTAAAGATGCCTGACACGCTCTTCTACATTGCACTATACTTAGTCTTTTCGCACCCCCAGTGGAAATTGGCCTCGTACCTTTTTATATCTGCGGACTATAGCCCAGGCCTGGAAAACTCCATCTGTTTCTTTTCAGGGAGTGAAAACCAGGATGACCGCTCTGATGGTTGATGAGCAGATGTCCAGTATTTTGAAGGATTCACATGGGAAATTCTTGAAAGTCTGGGACCCTTGAATAAATGACTTCTGCCCGTCCCTGCCTCTGACTAGCTATGGTCGACTGTAAACCTTGCTTGCGCAGTTCCCGCATCCGTGGTACTTGCCCTCTCACTCCCCTTTCTTTTTTTCTCTTTTTTCTTATTCCTCTGTCTCCTTTTCCTCTTCATTCCTAATATGAAGGCTATTAGACGAAGACTGATATCCCTTAGGGGACAGTACAGTATAGCTTGTGATACTTACCTTACCTCTACCCTGGCCATATTTTGTCATGGTAACAGTTTACAGTTATGTTAATTATCATACATACATACGCTGTTTTTTGTATGTGCCTGTTCAATATCGCCCCTGCGTAGGTAAACCATGGCTTGAATGCTTCCCATACGAGTAGACATTGCTGGAACTGGCAGCAGAGGAGTGAGCATATGGGAAGGATTCAACCAACCTCCCTCTGAGTTTTTCCTCTTTGCTGGGAGTCTTCTGAGAGACAGTGAGATCACCATTCATTTGTGCCATCATTTGCAGACGTGGATGTTCCTGTATAGCAGTGTGTTGTCACCACGAGTTTTGATGACTCATTGGGCATATGCACATATACTCGTTATTTTCACATATTTAGCTTACTGAAGACTGCTTTTATTTACTATTACTCTCAAACGATATTAAAACCCTTTACATTGTACAAGAAATTTTGATTTGTTTTCAAATTTCTTTTTTATTAGAAAGTTTGATTTGAATGCATATTGTAATTTCAGAGGCTTGTAGAGGAGATCCAGCGAAAGGAACCAGAGAAGAATAATATGTTGAAGCTTTCCAAGGATCTGACCAACTCTCTAAATGTAAGTACAGTCCTCTGTCCTGGTTTGTTGTTAGATGTGCCCTGTCAGTTAAAACTCCCACAGTACCCAGTGAAGCTATAGCTGCTTTATGATTAAAGCAGGGCCATACACAATACATTTTTGAACAAATATTCATACAAAGATTTGTGCAACAATTCTCACTACATTCGATAATTTTACAAATGTTGTTTGAAAGCACTTCAAAATTGTTTGCTTTTTAACATTCGATTTTGGAATGAATTTTATTTTCGGGAAAAAAAAAAACACAATCACTGTTAAAATTTTGTTCAAAGGAAGTTTTTCCATCCTGCTCCTTCCAATTTTCTTGTCACTTCTGTCCAAAATGAATGCAGGATTTGGCCCCACCAACAAATCCAAAAAGAAAAAAAAAAAATCGAGCAAAGATTCCTAAAACAAAAAATGTTGAACTAATTTCTACTCGTGTACAGTCAGCCAGCTTACTGTAAGACTGCCCCTGCAGTTTTACAAATATTTGTTCAACTTACAAAATAGCTAACTGTATTGTGGAAGTTTATTTTAGATTTGCCATTTACTTAGGAAAACTACAGCTACTGACCTCAAAATGTTGACTCATTCGACCTTGTTTTTCTGAAAGGATTATGAGACTCAGGCTGACAGGTACTGCTCCACCCTGGACAGCTCCATTGTCTCTGCTGCCAAGATGCCAAAACTCAACACTGTTCGGGAAAGCATTGAAAGCCAGGTGGGTCACAATGCACCAATGAACATACATTTCTTTAAACAAAAGTATCTCTTTCATATAACTGTTTCAAAAGCCATTGTGTAATATAATTTTATGCCCAGCTCCAGCCAATATTTTTAATTGGGGATGGGTAAAAATGTTATCAGGTCTTTTTTGCTTGGAGGATTTCCATAACTTTTTATCCCCTTGATACCAGAAAGGAATTGAGGGGAAAAAGGTGTTACTAGGACAGAATTGTAAAAACAATAAAAGATTTACTATAACTTGGAGATACCCTGTCCTGATGAGAGGAAGCAAGGGGAAATATTTTAAATGGACACAGATGGTAAAATAACCTTGTGGAGATTCTGACCCTTCCCAACACAATCCAAAAAGGGCAGTTTGGCTGCAGTAGGGTTTTAAAAGCCAGCCTTCGCTGCTCACATACATCAATGAGCTTTGGCCGCCCATGTCCCTGTTGGTTCGCTAGTTTTCCTTCCTTGGACCACTTTTGGTAGGTTCTGACCACGGTAGACTAGGAACACCCCACAAGAGCTGCTGTTTTGGAGTTGCTCTGAACCAGTCATCAAGCCATTACAATTAGGCTCAAATTCTTAAACTTGCAAATTGTTTTTATTAACCTCGGGGACAACATGTTCACTTGCTGCCTAATATATCCCACCCACTTTCAAGCGCCATTGTCATGAAATAATCAAAATGTTCTTCACTTTACCTTTCGGTGGTCATATTGTTATGGCTAATCGGCGTATAGAGACAATGCTTTTCACATCAGCCCCCTTTCTCATGTGATAAGAGGTATCATTTATTTTACAGTAGACAGGCCCTCCAGTGTAGAACTCACTTTCAGCATTGGCAGGTCTTACTTCATTATCTGCAGAGCATACAAAAAAGTAATAAGAAATAAAAACAACTACTGTTTTAATACATACTGCATATATTTATGCAGTATACTGTATATACAGTGTATATGTATATCCAATCTGGAGAAAAATTTTCTTTCCTTCTGAATACTGTTGGAATTTGATCACTTGATATAACCTGGAGAACAAATCTCTTATCTCTGCTTCTCTTATAGCAAAAGGATTTGGTGAAGCGATACACGGAGGCAACAGTGGAGAACAAGCAGCAACTGAACCAAATGGAGTTTGCCAAAAAGGTTTTAGACAAGGTATTATAACATCAGACTTTTTATGTATTATCTCCATTCATAGTTAGTTTAACCTCACACAGAGTATAGAGGACTGGAATGTGTTACCTAACAAAGGATAGCAATAAATACATGGCTAAATAATATGGAGAAAAACAAAGATTTGCCATCTGCAAACAATGAATATTGAAAAACAGGATAGGGCCAATGATTGTAACATTAAAACTACAGCAAATACTATGTTGTACTGAAACATGGATAAAACAAATGATATATTGAAGAAATAACCTTTATCAGGAACACAGCCCTTTTGAAGTGATTATAAATACTTATCAAAAAAACATGAAAACCTAACAGCTATTGGTAACAAACAACACATAATAGTTGGGGGAATTTGGCACTCATAATAGTATGTGGCCCCACCCTATATATGTAAATTTATTATACAGATCTGCACATATTATATGGTGCAGTTAAAACAGTTGTAGATTGGATTAAAAAAAAAAAATCACCTGAGGCTAAAGAAAAATTTGAGCATACTGTATATAAATTGTTCCTTTTCTGTTGCAAGGAATCAGATTTATACTATTTTAATATTGTTTGTTTCTTCAGTCAGATACTCGTGATGGAGTTCAGCTATCAATGCAGCAAAACCTACGCTCAGAGAATGCCATGAGATCAGTCAAAGAATCAGAGAATTTGTCAAAGGAACTGGAAGAGGAGAAAGCAAAGGTGGCACAGGTGCAGAAAAAATTGGAAGAGAACAGGAAGACAATCCTTCTACTAAAGACACAAAGACCTGTGGAGAGGCTGGAGGAAAAGGAAATGGTACAGTATTACAGAGATCCTAAGCTGGAGAGTGAAATAGCAGCAATGAAATCCCAAGCTGACAATACCTTCAAAGAAAGAGAAAATTCTCAGTCTGAGATAGACATGGTGAGTAAAAAATTGGCGACTTTGGAAAACCAGAGGAAAAGCAACAAGCCACAACTGCTAACCAAAGAAGTTACAGAAATAGAAAAAGACCCAAATCTAGAATCTCAAGCCCAGACCTTGAGAAAAGAGATTAAAACCCTCAAAGAAGAAAACAATTCCCTTTCACAAGCGTTAGAACGCTTCAAAATGGAAGTGCTCGTACTTGAGCAGAAGCAACCTAATGTGAAGGAAAAAGTGGTGCTAAAAGAAGTAGTCAAGCTAGAAAGAAACCCTGAGATGTTAAAGGCAACACGGGCATTGCAGCTACAGATTGATGATGAGACCTTCCGCAGAAAGTCCCTGCAGGAAAACATTGTGAAACTGAGAAACAGAACAGAAGAGCTAGAAAAACTGATTGAGTCAGTTGAACCTAAGGTCATAGTAAAAGAAGTAAAGAAGGTAGAACAAGACCCTGAAATCCTGAAAGAGGCAGCCAGGCTTAAAACATTGATCGAAGAAGAAAGGAATAAAAGTATAACCCTGACCCGAGAGTTATCAGAGTTACAGTCCAAGTATGTTGTGGTAGACAAACAGAAGCCCAAGGTGGAGATTAAAGAAAGGGTCAATGAGGTGTTCTTAGTGCAGCCAGAGACTGAAAAGGAAATTGCTAGATTGAAAGTTGCTCTGCAGGATATCACATCCAAAAAATCTCATCACGAAAAGCAACTGGAAACTACCCAAAATGAAGCGTTTATGTTGAAGTCACAAAAACCAGTGGTAGAATATAAGGAAATTGTCCAAGAAGTAGTTAAGTTGGAAAAGAGCCCAGAAGTGATGAAAGAAATCGGCAGATTGAGGGGGCAAGTGAAAGACCTAGAGTCCACCAACACTAGGTACATAGACCAGAAATCCAAATTGTCCAAAGAGAGGGATGATTGGAGGATAGAAAGGTCAAAAATAGAGACAAAGGTAGTGAACAAAGAGGTTGTTAAATATGAAAATGACCCTGTGTTAATCAGAGAAGCAGAACGTATGCGTCAAGAAGTAAGAGATGAATCTCAAAGAAGGAGGGAAATGGAGAGCTTAGTATATGACTTACAAAGCAAGTACATGTTGTTAGAGAGAAGGAAACCAGAAGAGAGAGTTGTGGTGCAAGAGATTGTCCATGTACAGAAAGACCCCAAGTTAACAGAAGATCACCACCGCCTAAGCAGGACACTGGATGAGGAGGTCAGCAACCGGCGTCGCTTGGAGCGTGAGGTTCAACAGTTGCGTGCGCTTGTAGAAGAAAAAGAGAGGCTGCTGAATTTTCAGGAAGAAAGAGATAAGAAACTTAATGCAGAAAAAGAACTGCGACAGATAACTATGAGAATTAAAGAGATTGAGGAAAGACCTCCACCTGTGCAGGAAAAGATTGTTATGGAGGAGGTGGTGAAGGTGGAAAAGGATCCAATTTTGGAAAAATCAGCAGCTTCCCTGCGTAGTGATTTGGGTAACGAAAGAACACAGATGCTAAATATTGAAAGAGAATGTAAGAATCTGCAAATGAAGATAGACATCTTACAGAGAGAAAAATCTCTGGAAAAAACAATCTACAAAGAAGTCATCAGAGTGGAGAAAGATAAGGTACTGGAAAGTGAGAGGGCCAGATTGCGAGAGCTGTGTATCAAAGAGAGAAATGCCAGACAGGACATGGAAGATGAGTCAAGAAGACTAAAAGAAAAGATTGATAGGACAGACGCAACAAAAAAGACATGGTCCAAAGAAGAAACAGATCTTCAAAAAGCTAGAGCTCAGGCACAGCAAGAGAAGTCGGCAATAGAAAAAGAGTTATTGGAACTAAGGAGACAACAGCAGCAGAAGAGTGTGTTTTTAAGCAAAGAATCTGAACTTCTTACACAAAAGGCAGAGAATGAGCGCCAGAAGAGAATGCAAATGGGTCAGGAACTGTCCCTTCTGGAATCCAAAATTCTTAAGGAAAAGGACAACATATATGAAAAGGAAAGAAACATTAGGGATTTGCAGTCCCGGGTCAATCGTGAAGAACGCAATCAAGAGACACAAATGAGAGAGACCAATGTATCCACAAAAATATCTATCCTGGATCCGGATACTGGGAAAGAAATGTCACCATACGAAGCATACAAGAGAGGCATTATAGACCGCAATCAGTACATTCAATTGCAAGAATTAGAGTGTGACTGGGAGGAAATTTCTACGATGGGATCTAGTGGGGAAATTTCTGTCTTATTAGACAAGAAGAGTGGGAAGCAGTATTCTATTGAAGATGCTCTAAGAAGCAGGAAAATCACAAAAGAGGAATTACAAATGTACAGAGATGGCAAAATTCCAATTTCAGAATTTGCCCTTCTTGTGGCTGGAGAAAACAAACCCCAGGCCAATTCCATTGGTTCCATAATTGGATCCAAGTCACCATTGACTTCCCCTAATAGCCAAGCCCAAACACGTAGTTTCTTCACCCAAAGTGCACCTAAAGTATTCCAAGACGATAGCTTTCCTATTGCCGGGGTCTATGACACTACTATTGACAGCAAGTGTACAGTCAGGAGTGCAGTCACAAGAAAATTAATAGATCCAGCAACGGGTCAAAAGCTTTTGGAAGCTCAAGCAGCTACTGGTGGCATAATTGACATAGTTAGCAAAGACAGGTATTCTGTTAATAAAGCTATAGACAGAGGTGTTATTGACAGCAGTAATCCACAAAACTTATTCAACGCTCAAAAGGCTTTCACAGGTGTGGAGGACCCAGTGACTAAGAAACGATTGTCTGTAGGAGAAGCTGTGCAGAAGGGACTTATGACTAAAGAAACAGCTTTGCCATATCTGGTGGTCCAATACCTTACCGGAGGCTTGATTGATACCAAAAAGACAGGGAGAATTCCCCTCTCAAATGCAATAGAGCAGGGTATGATCACCAAAGAGTTGGCTACTCTGATACAAGATGAGTCAAATTATGAGAAGAATATCATTGATCCTCTTACTAAAGAGAAATTGAATTACAAAGAAGCCATGGCACGATGCCGAAGAGACCCAGGAAGTGGCCTTCAGCTACTGCAAGGAGCTTCAGAGGGCTATCAGCCTGCGGTTTACCGTCCTGTAAATGTCATACCATCTTTAACTTCTTACAAATACTAGTTAGAAATGCTTAATTGTAATGTTTTCATTCTGCTTTTTCTGTCCCTGTATGCCATTTATTACTTTGATATTGTTTTTATGGGCAATGGTAATGTTATATCTGTGGTGTATATTCATTGTCTTCTGTCTGTCAATAAACCGGAAAATGTACCATCTTATACTTTCACTTCAAATACTTTTTTTATTCAGCAATCAGTTACATGACCTATTTTGACATTATAGCATGTAGACTAAATGTCGGGCACTATTTTTATTTATTCATAGCTTACTGACCTGTCCCTGGTCTAAGTAATGTCCACAGGTCTCAATGGCTAAACAGCATCTTTCCACATCTCACACTGCTAAAAAGATCTGCTGTCTCCATGGTGATTAAAAATAGCTTAGAGTGCAATGTAGTTAATCAGGAGGGTGGAACCAGTAAGACAGGGGTCAGAAACCTTTTTCCACTTAAGGGCCGAATTCAATGTATGTGAATGCATGGAGGGCCGCATTCACCTGCTAATAAATGAAGATAATATTCTTAACGTAGTAATAATAACAGTACAGGTTTACCTCACTTTAAGGTGCTTCATTAATACAAAGCCAGTTCACTCGAGGGAACATGCAGGTTCACACCCTCGAGGCTGTGGCATCCCTGCAGGGTCTCCCACCCACCCACCCTTTCCCTACAGCGATTACTTCAATTGTTCAACTTCTACTCACCCTTTTCATTGCTCTCATGCAGCTCCAGCATGTCTCCAGACCCTTTCCTTGTGACACCTGGCCACCGATACTGGTGTTATAAAAGTGAAAACTGTCTTGCTGCACATTAAGATGGTTTTAACTTTATAGCAGTACCCTGATCTCTATCCCGCTGTATGATAATAATCAACAAAATACAAGAATAACAGAACAGTAATTTATAACAGTAATAATGAAAACAAACACCGGAAACTTTAAAAAAGTTAGCTTTTTAGATTTTAGACAAGGGAATTAGTGCGAGACCTCTGGACCCCTTTACATTACACAGCCCCCCCTGCATATTACAATTCCCCCTGCACATCACACAGCCCCCCCTGCATATTACACAACACCCCCCCACACACACCCCCTGCATATTACACAACCCCCTGCAGCTCTGCCCTTTCCCACCTTGCCCTATGCAGAGAGGGAGACAGAGCAGAGTGGAGCAGGAAGCTGAATGAGAACACAAGAGAGACACACAGCAGCGCTGATAAGACAGTGGGAGTTTCCAGAGTTAACTTTTCATATCAATAAGCTGGAGATTGGTTGCTAGGGCCACCTAGCAACCAATCAGCTGGGAAGTTAACTCCGAAACCTCCTGCTGTCTTATCAGCGCTGCTGTGTGTCTCTCCTGTGTTCGCATTCAGTTTCCTGATCCCTGCTCCGCTCTTACTTAAAATGTCCGCGGACCGGGTGCATGTGAATTCATCACGTGCACTGACGGGCCAGACATTCAGTGAATGTGGCCCGCGGGCCGTAGGTTCTTGACCCCTGCAGTAAAAAAAGATTGACTCACTCGTCAAAATTCAAGTACACAAGATGGTACTTTATACAAAAAGTAATATTACTATGGTTCTTTGCCTGTGGACAAAAGAGAATACACAAATGAGCAAAAAGATAATAGGATTTTTATAACAGCTTACCTGTAAAATCCTTTTCTTGGAGTACATCACGGGACACAGAGCGACATAGTCATTACTAATGGGTTATATAGATACCGTCAGGTGCTGGCACTGGCAACTTCCAAAACCGGAAGTACCCTCCCCTATATAAGCCCCTCCCATCCGGGAGCACCTCAGTTTTGTAGCAAAGCAATAAGTGTCCCCAAAGAGGGGCGGGAGCTCTGTGTCCCGTGATGTACTCCAAGAAAAGGATTTTACAGGTAAGCTGTTATAAAAATCCTATTTTCTTTCTCGTACATCACGGGACACAGAGCGACATAGTCATTACTAATGGGATGTCCTAAAGCAATGCCAAATGAGGGGGGGGATACACCATATATAAGCTGAGCGCTATCAGACATGAGGATCTTTTGCGGCCTGCAACACACTGCGCCCAAAGGCGACATCCTCCTGACTTCTAACGTCCACCTGGTAGAACCTAGTAAACGTGTGAACTGAAGACCATGTTGCGGCCTTACAGATTTGAGCCAGGGAGGCCTGGTGATGCACTGCCCATGAAGTTCCAACTGCTCTCGTGGAGTGCGCTCTAACTTTGAACGGAGGCGGTCTCCTTCTCAAGCCATAGGCTTGTATTATGACCTGTCGAATCCACCTGGCTAAAGTAGATTTTGACGCTGCCTGACCCTTTCTGGGGCCTTCCGGCAGAATAAACAAAGTATCCGTTCTGCGAATCTGAGCAGTGGCTTTTAGATAAGCTTTAACTGCTCTTACTACATCCAAAGAATGCAATAACTTTTCCTCTACCGAAGTAGGTCTGGGGAAAAAAGAAGGAAGAACCACATCTTGGTTCAAATGAAACCTCGATACCACCTTAGGAAGAAAGGCTGGCTGAGGACATAATACTACTCTGTCCTTATGGATAACCAGATATGGCTCTTTACAGGACATAGCTGCTAATTCCGACACTCTTTTAGCCGAACAAATGGCTACTAGAAAAATCAATTTCCTGGTGAGAAGCACCAAGGAAATATGCTGTAATGGTTCAAATGGTTGTTTCTGTAAAACCGACAGAACCAAGTTTAGATCCCATGGACATATGGGAATATTAACCGGAGGACTAATACGCATCTCTCCTTGTATAAAGGCTTTGACTAGTGAATGCGAAGCCAAGGGCCTTTGAAAAAATATTGACAAGGCCGAAATCTGACCCTTGATAGTACTCAAGGCAAGCTTCCTATCTACAGCCCATTGTAGGAAGTCCAGAATCCTACCTATTACGTATTTACGTGGATGCCATTTCTTGGCCTCACACCAGGCGATGTACGCCTTCCAGATTCTATAGTAGATCTGCCTGGATACCGGCTTCCTGGCATTGATCATGGTAGATACCACAGCATTAGAGAGCCCTCTCTTTTTTAGAATGTGGGCTTCAATAGCCAGGCCATCAAACCTAGGGCTGGTAAGGAAGGGTGGTATATCGGTCCTTGCGAAAGCAGGTCCGGACGATGTGGGAGGGTCCAAGGACTCCCCACAGACATTTTTACAATCTCCGCGTACCATGCTCTTCGGGGCCACGCTGGAGCCACCAGAATCACTGGTTTCTTTTCTACCCTGATTCTGCGGAGTAATCGAGGTAACAATTGTGGCGGTGGGAATGCATATATCAGCTTGAACTGATCCCAAGGGAACACTAGGGCATCCGAGCCGCAAGCTAGGGGATCCCTTGTCCAAGAGACAAACCTGTCCACTTTTGTGTTGAATCTGGATGCTAGCAGATCTACATCCGGTGTTCCCCACCGCTGACATATTGTCCGGAAAACCTCGGGATGAAGGGACCATTCCCCTGGGCATAATTGTTGGCGACTTAGAAAGTCCGCCTTCCAATTCTCCACTCCTGGAATGAATACCGCAGATATGGCTGGGACATATCTTTCTGCCCATCTCAGGATGTAATTTACTTCCCTTTGGGCTGCACGACTCCTGGTGCCCCCCTGACGATTGATATATGCCACTGCTGTGGCATTGTCTGATTGAATTCTGACAGGGGACCCTTGGAGTTTGGATGTCCATGCTACTAGGGCATACCGGGCTGCTCGTATCTCTAAGAGATTGATGGGCAGGGCCTTTTCCGCATCCGACCATCTGCCCTGGAGAGACCATTGCTCCAGTACTGCTCCCCAGCCTATAAGGCTGGCATCTGTAGTGACCACCTTCCAGGAAATCGGACTGAAGGATTTCCCTCTTTCCAGATTCTGGGGAACCAACCACCAGCGGAGGCTCTTGCGAACGGAAGGGGACAAGGACATTGGTAAGTCCAGAGCCTGAACTTTTTTGTTCCAGGCTGACAGTATGGCCCTTTGCAACTTCCTTGAATGGAATTGACCGTAGGGTACTGCTTCGAATGATGCCACCATTTTTCCCAGCAGCCTCATGCACAGGCGTATGGATGGCTGTCTTTTTGAACCCACTAAGTGGATCAAATCTCTCAAAGACGACCCCTTTTCTTGAGGCAAGAAGATTTTTCTCTGGTCTGAATCCAGCCTTAGCCCCAAGTATTCCAGACTTTTGACTGGTTTTAGGGCTGACTTGTCTCGGTTGATAATCCAACCGTGATATTCCAGATACTTGATTGTCTCGTGAACAACCACTTCTAGTTTTTCCACTGAGTGGTCTATCAGCAACAAGTCGTCTAGATATGCCATTATCGTTACACCTCGTGTTCTTAGATTGGCCAATAATGGGGCCAGAATTTTTGTGAACACTCTTGGTGCTGTGGCCAGACCGAAGGGTAAGGCTCTGAACTGAAAATGGCGCCCTTCTACCGCAAAGCGTAGAAATTTTTGGTGGGCTGGAAAGATGGGAATGTGCAAATAAGCATCTTTGATGTCGATCGAGGCTAACCATTCCTCCCCTTGTAGGGCTGTGGCTACCGATCGGATCGACTCCATCCGGAAAGTCCTGATATGTAGGAATTTGTTTAGCCCTTTTAGATTTAATATGGGCCTCACGTCCCCGTTTGGCTTCGGGACTGTAAAGAGGTTTGAGTAAAACCCGAACCCCCATTCTTCCAGGGGAACCTCTATAATTACTGCTTGGAGCAATAATTGTTCTAGTGCCAACAGGAGGGATCCTCTCTTCTGGGGATCCCTTGGCACGTTTGACCTTATAAAGCGGGAAGGAGGGGAGTTTTTTAACTCCAATTTGTATCCCAGATTTACTGCGGAGAGCACCCATCTGTCTCGGATCGTGTCCCGCCAGGTCTCTGTGAACAACTGAAGTCTTCCCCCCACCCGATTGGGTGGGGGCAACCCTTCATGCATTTGACTTTGGGGGAGGTTTTTGTACCTCTCCTGCTCCAGGGCTTCTTGTTACCCTGCAATTGTCCCTGATTTTTACCTCCGGGATTTGACCGAGGAGGCCGTCGGAACTGTTTCACAGCCGATGTCCTAGGGACTGGAGAAGCAGGCCTCTTAAAAGAGGGACCTCTAACTCTACTTTTAACCGGCAAAAGTGTACTTTTACCGCTGGAAATTCTCTGGATATATTTGTCCAGGTCTTCCCCGAATAAGCGTTCACCATGAAATGGGAAGCTGACCAGCAATTTTTTACAGGGAGCTTCAGCAGACCAGTTTTTGAGCCATAGAAGCCTGCGCATATGTACTACAGACAGC
Organism: Rana muscosa; assembly: GCA_029206835.1. Taxonomy (NCBI): domain Eukaryota; kingdom Metazoa; phylum Chordata; class Amphibia; order Anura; family Ranidae; genus Rana; species Rana muscosa. The sequence continues at coordinate 110,765,377 of CM055128.1, forward strand.
GTAAGGCGGGAGGCCTGATGGATTGAATCCTTTATAGCGTCCACCGCAAAGCATAAGGCTCTAGGTAGATCAGCTAGGGCAAGAGCCTGCTGATCTGGCAAGTCCCTTAAGACCTGTTTCAACTGATCCTTCACTGCTTGGCAGACCCCAATAGCTGCCACTGCTGGTTGTGTCACCAATCCTGCTGTAGAAAAAGCAGATTTTAATAAGGACTCCAATTTTTTATCTATTGGGTCCTTGAACATTTGGACATTATCCACCGGACATGTCAGTGATTTATTCACACAAGAGATGGCTGCGTCCACTGTAGGGACCCTCCATTTTCTGATGAACTTATCCTCCATGGGATAGACCACCGGAAATCTCTTGGGGGGAGTAAATATTTTGTCAGGATGCTCCCAATCCTGGTAAATGAGCCCTTCCAGTAAAGGATGGATCGGAAAGAACAAACAGTCTGGGGAGCTTTTAGCGACCCCAACGAGGAGACAGAAGTGGATGATGGCTCCGCAAGTGGCATTTTAAATGCTGATCGGACCATATTAGTTGACAATCTCTCTTCCAGCCCTCCCAGAGCTGAGGAAAAAACCTCCTCTGTTAATACACAGGAGCAGGTGAACTGAGGACAGCCACAGTACCAGGTACTCCTGAGGGTGCTCTACGGTCACTAACCTCTGATTCTTCAGGGGAGACTGGTGCAGCCAAAGCATGCCCAAGATCCTCAGAGCCCGATGGAGACCCCCTATTCCTCCTGGAATTTCTAGTCCCGGAGTTTTTAGACGGCATATTCCTAAGCCACAAAGCTGAGGTATTCCAGCCGAAATACACCAGTTACTGACAATAGTCTAGCATAAATGCTGCTATAAGAAACAGTTGGTGTCTACTAATGTGCCTTTCTAGGGGATGCCTGTATCAACCGCTTGCTGTATGCCTTCTTTAAATGTTGCCAGCTCTGTCTCTGTACTTCATAGCCAGCTCACCACACAAAATTGTGGTTTTTAACATGCTGGGACGCCCGCACATGCGCAGAAGCGCTGCGGCGCGCACAGAGCGTCATCCCCCAGGCTCCGCCCCCTTTCCCGGCTCACCTCTATATATAGAGGCGCGTGCGCGCGGCCACGTGCGCCTTCGGCGCTAATTTCGAAAATGGAAACCAGGGACAAGAGCCAGGGCCCCTTTGCCGCAGACCGGGGGATGGACGAGCATTGCAACATGGCAGAGGAAGCAGTTTCCCATAAGAGAACTCACCATCTGCCTGGACTCGCTCTGATGAAAAGAAACTAGTCCACATGACAAGAAACGTTCCACAGCGGCCTCTAGTGGACAAACACAGGTACCGCAGTCTAATATATTAAATATATATATAAAAAAAAATTCTTGACCACCATTAAAAATTATTACATTTTTTTAGTAGTTACAGGCATGCACAGAATTTTGCGGGAATACCATTAGGTAACAGACAGAAAGACAAATTAGGCTTGGGGGTCCCCCAATAGAACCAAGTTCCTGGGGGCCCCCACTTACCTGTTCCCCGCCGCAGGACTTTGTTTGGTCCACAAAAGCCCAAACTTCACCTATCACGGCAGGCATTGTAATCAAACCTTCAGGGACCGGGTTCCCAAGGATTCCACTCCCCTGGACCTGTATAGCACCCTGCACAGAAAACATCTTGGTCGTGGGTATGACCAGAGCTCTGGATCCCAGGGTCCAGCTCTCCTAAGAGAAGCATTACAGGTAAAACCTTGCTCTTCTCTGCAAGGCCCGGGTACCGACCGTTTAGCTATGAAGCTTTTTTGGTCGGATCCGGAATAGCTTACTGAGGCCCAAAAGAACCTGTACGCAAGCTCAGTGAAAAACACATGTTTCTTCTTGGCCAACACCTTAGACACTGGCAAAAAACTGAGGTGCTCCCGGATGGGAGGGGCTTATATAGGGGAGGGTACTTCCGGTTTTGGAAGTTGCCAGTGCCAGCACCTGACGGTATCTATATAACCCATTAGTAATGACTATGTCGCTCTGTGTCCCGTGATGTACGAGAAAGAAAAGGCAAATATTGTGGCAAAAAGTGTGTTCCCCTAAGAATGCATGAGTAAAGTATCTAAGCATGCATGTTCCAATTAGTGTATACATATGTCAAAGTCATACCCACATGATATGTGAAGCAGCAAATTTAGAATATGACATCATAGGACTATTATCAGGTCTAGTCTATTTTACAGTAGACAAATTATTTTTTTCAGCTTTGGACAAAGTGGCCTAAAACCTCTGTTAAGGTTCCATTACTCAGCAGATGTGGATAAGTGGATGGCTATTGTTACGGGAGTCCATATTGTGCAGCATAATGACCGTAGCTGTACTGTTCTCTAACATGGAGGCACCTCAAGTGAACAATGGAAGGAGCAAGGAAAATAGGAGTTCCACACCAAAGCTATATTTATTTTGTCAGTTCAACACGTTACAGGGACTATAAAGGTCCCCCCCTCATTGTGGCTTAAACTGTTTGTTTACGTAGAATCTTAGTGGATAATGGTGGTTAAGTCTAGAATAAATTGTCTCCTTTACTCTAAAAGCAAGCTTTAGCATTTGGTCTTGATATAATCCCCCCTCCCTTCCCTTCTAGTTGGACTGAAATATACTTGGACTCACCACCTTTATTGTGGCACTCCTATTCTCCGCCACCTTCTTATTCCCATTATTTCCTGTCCATATGACACAACAGGAAGTAAGGTAAATTCACTGAGCACATAGAAACAAAAAAGGAACAAAAAGTTCCACCCTTTCCTACTCTGCTGCATGTGTCTTCTTTGGGGAGATTCTTTTTTCACTTTGTACTCAAATGACACAACAGAAAGTGAGGAAATAAACTATCCGAGTGAAGAGGAGAGAGCTATCTTTCTATTCCATTTATAACTTAAAAAAAAAAAAAAAAAACTGTCTGGAGTTCTGCTTAAAAACATAAGAGTATTAAAAGGATGAAACATTGCCAAATTCACTCAATAATGTGCAAAAAGCAGTAATCATAAGTGGACAAAATAAAGTGCTCAGAAAATGTGTTTTGGCATCCATTGGAGATTTGGAGGAGGCTGACAACATTGAAAAAAAGGTATTTTTTTTTTTAATTAAGAAAAATGGAAATTTGCTTTTTTAAGCCCAGTTTCACACTGACACCGGGAATGAAAATCGTGCGAGTTCAGCTGAACTCACATAATTTCATTCCCGCATGTCAGTCCCGACTTCAGAGGCGATTTCAGAGATATCTGTGTGGGTTGCTAAACAGATGTCTATACAAATCGCACCCCGAACTCGCCAAAAGTGGTACAGAAACGACTTTTGGGAATCGGTGCAGCGCCGCAAAGTCAGCGTTGCACCGATTCGGACAGTGCCATTGCCGACAATAGCCGCCGATTTGGCATGGAATTTGACATGTTACATCGCATGCCAAATTGCAGAAATGTGAACCTAGGCTTAAAGGGGTTGTAAAGGTACAATTTTTTTTTTCCTAAATAGCTTCCTTTATCTTAGTACAGTCCTCCTTCACTTACCTCATCCTTTGAGTTTGCTTTTAAATGTCCTTATTTCCTCTGAGAATTCCTCACTTCCTGTTCTTCTGTCTGTAACTCCACACAGTAATGCGAGGCTTTCTTCCAGGTGTGGAGTGTCGTGCTCGCCCCCTCCCTTGGACTACAGGAGAGTCAGGATGCCCACTAACACACAGCTCCTTTCTCTATCTGCAACGTAGGGAGCGTTCTGACTCTCCTGTAGTCCAAGAGAGGGGCGAGCACAACACTCCACACCAGGAAGAAAGCCTCGCATTACTGTGTGGAGTTAGTAAGTGAAGGAGGACTGCACTAAGGTAAAGGAAGCTATTTAGGAAAAAAAAATTGTACCTTTGCAACCACTTTAATCAGAGTTTAGTGATGCTTTAAGTTATCACACTTTGCTTTTTTTGCTCCCCTTCATGACGTAATAAGATAATTCTACTTTGTATTCTTTATTTGCATTCAAGTTACAACAAACAAGGACAACAATAAGGCCCATTGGAAAATAAAAAAAAATAAAAAAGCGTGCTGGAGGAACTGTCCCCAGTTTATTATCAATTTAAGTAGTTTACACAATATACTGTACATGAAATCAAAGCTGAAAAAGGAGATAAAAAAAAATAACAGACATCATATTTGTTTTTAAATAGCAACTTCATGTAACAAGTAAAAGTAACCATATCCCCCCAAACACTGCAGAGGTGCCAAAATACAGTCCGATTTCCTTAAAGGGAAAATATAGTTTATTTTTAAATGAGCATATTAAACACTGATCTATCACTGCAGTGTTTACCTTAACCACTTCAGCCCCGGAAGATTTGGCTGCTCAATGACCAGGCCATTTTTTGCAATTCGACACTGTGTCGCTTTAACTGAAAGTTGCGCGGCCGTGCGACGCTGTACCCAAAACATCCTTTTCTTCCCCACAAATAGTGCTTTCTTTTGGTGGTATTTGATTATCTCTGCGTTTTTTATTTTTTGCGCTATAAACAAAAAAAGCGTCAATTTAAAAAAAAAAACACAATATATTTCGTACATTTTGCTATAATATATATCCCCAATTTTTCTTAAAAAAAGCAAACTTTTTCCTCACTTTAGGCCGATATGTATTCTTCTACATATTTTTGGTAAAAAATCAAAACAAAAAACCCCCGCAATAAGCGTATATTGAGTGGTTTGCGCAAAAGTTATAGCGTCTACAGATAAGGGGATAGATGTATGGCATTTTTATTATTATTTTTTTTACTAGTAATAGCGGCGATCTGCGATTTTTATTGGGACTGCGATATTGCGGCGGACACATCGGACACTTTTTTGGGACCATTGACATTTATACAACGATTAGTGCTATAAAAATGCACTGATTACTGTATAAATGTCACTGGCAGGGAAGGGGTTAACACTTGGTGGCGATCAAGGGGCTAACTGTGTTCCCTCACTGTGTTCAAACTGTAGGGGGGATAAGACTAACTAGGGGAAGAGAGAGAGAGAGAGAGAGAGAGAGAGAGAGAGAGATCAGTGTTCATACATTGTATGAACACACGATCAGTCTCCTCGCCCCTGAAAGAACCGGATCTGTGTATTTAAACACACAGATCCCGGTTCTTGATCTGCCATGAGCGATCGCGGGTGCACAGTGGTCATCGCGCCCGCTGGGCACTTGCATTGGCTCCTGGGGCGAGCCGTCGGCTTGGGCCTTCGGCGGCGCGTCCCCTAGTGGCCAAAAGGTGAAGCGAGGCAAAGTAACATTGCTTCGCCCAGCCGTGCCATTCTGCTGCAGTAAAACTGCGGCGGCTGGTCGGCAAGGAGGTAAAAAGGTATGCGACTTTCATATTTGCACCTGTTAGCTCTACCATATTTTTGTTAATGTATTAAATATAGAGATTTGTAGATTAGCTGCTAAGATGACTGAAGGGAACATGTAGTGAGTAAAATGTACGAGCTGCCATTGCTAACCTTCTTCTAAGGCTGGCCATAGATGATCCAAATTTCTCAGTGTAGATGGTGGAATCCCTCCCGTGAAGCTGCTGTGTTCTCCCAGTGGGGGGGAGCCGTCTCTGCCAGGAGAACACAGTGATTATTGCTAGCGGCTATAAATCGCATGAAAAATCCGATAGTGTGGTTGTACCCAAGCTGAGCGATCAACTGCACAATCAGCCTCCCAATACATGGTTCAAATCTTGGCCAGTCCCTGCTGAACCAGCCAAGTTTTTAACCATCTACGGCCGATTTAGGAATACGTTGTCCCTGAAAAAGCATGCAGATTACAGACTCAAAGTGAAGTCAGAACTCCTGCATATGTGTTCAATTTCAATGCCTCTGAAAGTACCAAAGCCAGGTAAATAATTTCAGCCATAGCAGACTTCATATTTTCTCTCACCCTGGATTACCTTCAAAGCAACCCAGATTACCTTAAGGGCCAGTTCACACCATAGAAACACAATCCGGATGCGTTCCAGGTGCTTTTTTGCATGCGCGTTTTTGATGCGTTCCAGTGCGTTTTTAGTACGTTTTTAAAATTCTGACACTTCGCTCCTACATGTAAAAATCATCATTTTTTTGCAAGAAAATGACTTAGAACCCCCAAACACTATATTTCTTTCTCGTACATCACGGGACACAGAGCGACATAGTCATTACTAATGGGTTATATAGTTACCGTCAGGTGCTGGCACTGGCAACTTCCAAAACCGGAAGTACCCTCCCCTATATAAGCCCCTCCCATCCGGGAGCACCTCAGTTTTTTGCCAGTGTCTAAGGTGTTGGCCAAGAAGAAACATGTGTTTTTCACTGAGCTTGCGTACAGGTTCTTTTGGGCCTCAGTAAGCTATTCTGGATCCGACCAAAAAAGCTTCATAGCTAAACGGTCGGTACCCGGGCCTTGCAAAGAGAAGAGCAAGGTTCTGCCTGTAATGCTTCTCTTAGGAGAGCTGGACCCTGGGATCCAGAGCTCTGGTCATACCCACGACCAAGATGTTTTCTGTGCAGGGTGCTATACAGGTCCAGGGGAGTGGAATCCTTGGGAACCCGGTCCCTGAAGGTTTGATTACAATGCCTGCCGTGATAGGTGAAGTTTGGGCTTTTGTGGACCAAACAAAGTCCTGCGGCGAGGAACAGGTAAGTGGGGGCCCCCAGGAACTTGGTTCTATTGGGGGACCCCCAAGCCTAATTTGTCTTTCTGTCTGTTACCTAATGGTATTCCCGCAAGATTCTGTGCATGCCTGTAACTACTAAAAAAATGTAATAATTTTTAATGGTGGTCAAGAAAAAAAAAAAAAAAAAAAAAAAAAAAAAAGTTTTTTTTATATATATTTAGTATATTAGACTGCGGTACCTGTGTTTGTCCACTAGAGGCCGCTGTGGAATGTTTTCTTGTCATGTGGACTAGTCTCTTCTCAGAGAGCAAAGTCCAGGCAGTTGGTGAGTTCTCCTATAGGAAACTGCTTCCTCTGCCATGTTGCAGTGCTCGTCCATCCCCCGGCCTGCGGCAAAGAGGGGCCCTGGCTCCTGTCCCTGGTTTCCATGTTTGAAATTAGCGCCGAGGGCGCACGTGGCCGCGCGCGTGCGCGTGCACGCGCCTCTATATATAGAGGTGAGCCGGGAAAGGGGGCGGAGTCTGGGGGATGACGCTCTGTGCGCGCCGCAGCGCTTCTGCGCATGTGCGGGCGTCCCAGCAGGTTTTAAAAAGCCACAATATTGTAGTAAGCTGGCTATGAAGTACAGAGACAGAGCTGGCAACATTTAAAGGCATACAGCAAGCGGTTGATACAGGCATCCCCTAGAAAGGCACATTAGTAGACACCAACTGTTTATTATAGCAGTATTTATGCTAGACTATTATCAGTAACTGGTGTATTTCGGCTGGAATACCTCAGCTTTGTGGCTTAGGAATATGCCGTCTAAAAACTCCGGGACTAGAAATTCCAGGAGGAATAGGGGGTCTCCATCGGGCTCTGAGGATCTTGGGCATGCTTTGGCTGCACCAGTCTCCCCTGAAGAATCAGAGGTTAGTGACCGTAGGGCACCCCCAGGAGTACCTGGTACTGTGGCTGTCCTCAGTTCACCTGCTCCTGTGTATGTAACAGAGGAGGTTTTTTCCTCAGCTCTGGGAGGACTGGAAGAGAGATTGTCAGCATTAATCGCTGCTTCCCTGTCACAGAGCGCTCGATCTCCGTCTCCTCCCTCAGAGTGCCTGTTAACAGAGCAACAGTCCCATACAGAGGTCGACCTACCTGAGGGGGATCAGGATGAGGTTGATTCGGTTGTAGAGGAATCAACAGTGGAAGAGCCGTTCTCAGCATCACATGCTGAGAGGTTATGGGTTCAGTCCCTGACTAATATGGTCCGATCAGCATTTAAAATGCCACTTGCGGAGCCATCCTCCACTTCTGTCTCCTCGTTGGGGTCGCTAAAAGCTCCCCAGACTGTTTGTTCCTTTCCGATCCATCCTTTACTGGAGGGGCTCATTTACCAGGATTGGGAGCATCCTGACAAAATTTTTACTCCCCCCAAGAGATTTCCGGTGGTCTATCCCATGGAGGATAGGTTCATCAGAAAATGGAAGGTCCCTACAGTGGACGCAGCCATCTCTTGTGTGAATAAATCACTGACATGTCCGGTGGAAAATGTCCAAATGTTCAAGGACCCAATAGATAAAAAATTGGAGTCATTATTGAAATCTGCTTTTTCTACAGCAGGATTGGTGACACAACCAGCAGTGGCAGCTATAGGGGTCTGCCAAGCAGTGAAGGATCAGTTGAAACAGGTCTTAAGAGACTTGCCGGATCAGCAGGCTCTTGCCCTAGCTGATCTACCTAGAGCCTTATGCTTTGCGGTGGACGCTATAAAGGATTCAATCCATCGGGCCTCCCGCCTTACGCTGTCTGTAGTACATATGCGCAGGCTTCTATGGCTCAAAAACTGGTCTGCTGAAGCTCCCTGTAAAAAATTGCTGGTCAGCTTCCCATTTCATGGGGAGCGCTTATTCGGGGAAGACCTGGACAAGTATATCCAGAGAATTTCCAGCGGTAAAAGTACACTTTTGCCGGTTAAAAATAGAGTTAGAGGTCCCTCCTTTAAGAGGCCGTCTTCTCCAGTCCCTAGGACATCGGCTGTGAAACAGTTCCGACGGCCTCCCCGGTCAAATCCCGGAGGTAAAAATCAGGGACAGTTGCAGGGTAACAAGAAGCCCTGGAGCAGGAGAGGTACAAAACCTCCCCCAAAGTCAAATGCATGAAGGGTTGCCCCCACCCAATCGGGTGGGGGGAAGACTTCAGTTGTTCACAGAAACCTGGCGGGACACGATCCGAGACAGATGGGTGCTCTCCGCAGTAAATCTGGGATACAAATTGGAGTTAAAAAACTCCCCTCCTTCCCGCTTTATAAGGTCAAACGTGCCAAGGGATCCCCAGAAGAGAGGATCCCTCCTGTTGGCACTGGAACAATTATTGCTTCAAGCAGTAATTATAGAGGTTCCCCTGGAAGAATGGGGGTTCGGGTTTTACTCAAACCTCTTTACAGTTCCGAAGCCAAACGGGGACGTGAGGCCCATATTAAATCTAAAAGGGCTAAACAAATTCCTACATATCAGGACTTTCCGGATGGAGTCGATCCGATCGGTAGCCTCTGCCCTACAAGGGGAGGAATGGTTAGCCTCGATCGACATCAAAGATGCTTATTTGCACATCCCCATCTTTCCAGCCCACCAAAAATTTCTACGCTTTGCGGTAGAAGGGCGCCATTTTCAGTTCAGAGCCTTACCCTTCGGTCTGGCCACAGCACCAAGAGTGTTCACAAAAATTCTGGCCCCATTATTGGCCAATCTAAGAACACGAGGTGTAACGATAATGGCATATCTAGACGACTTGTTGCTGATAGACCACTCAGTGGAAAAACTAGAAGTGGTTGTTCACGAGACAATCAAGTATCTGGAATATCACGGTTGGATTATCAACCGAGACAAGTCAGCCCTAAAACCAGTCAAAAGTCTGGAATACTTGGGGCTAAGGCTGGATTCAGACCAGAGAAAGATTTTCTTGCCTCAAGAAAAGGGGTCGTCTTTGAGAGATTTGATCCACTTAGTGGGTTCAAAAAGACAGCCATCCATACGCCTGTGCATGAGGCTGCTGGGAAAAATGGTGGCATCATTCGAAGCAGTACCCTACGGTCAATTCCATTCAAGGAAGTTGCAAAGGGCCATACTGTCAGCCTGGAACAAAAAAGTTCAGGCTCTGGACTTACCAATGTCCTTGTCCCCTTCCGTTCGCAGGAGCCTCCGCTGGTGGTTGGTTCCCCAGAATCTGGAAAGAGGGAAATCCTTCAGTCCGATTTCCTGGAAGGTGGTCACTACAGATGCCAGCCTTATAGGCTGGGGAGCAGTACTGGAGCAATGGTCTCTCCAGGGCAGATGGTCGGATGCGGAAAAGGCCCTGCCCATCAATCTCTTAGAGATACGAGCAGCCCGGTATGCCCTAGTAGCATGGACATCCAAACTCCAAGGGTCCCCTGTCAGAGTTCAGTCAGACAATGCCACAGCAGTGGCATATATCAATCGTCAGGGGGGCACCAGGAGTCGTGCAGCCCAAAGGGAAGTAAATTACATCCTGAGATGGGCAGAAAGATATGTCCCAGCCATATCTGCGGTATTCATTCCAGGGGTGGAGAATTGGAAGGCGGACTTTCTAAGTCGCCAACAATTATGCCCAGGGGAATGGTCCCTTCATCCCGAGGTTTTCCGGACAATATGTCAGCGGTGGGGAACACCGGATGTAGATCTGCTAGCATCCAGATTCAACACAAAAGTGGACAGGTTTGTCTCTTGGGCAAGGGATCCCCTAGCGTGCGGCTCGGATGCCCTAGTGTTCCCTTGGGATCAGTTCAAGCTGATATATGCATTCCCACCGCCACAATTGTTACCTCGATTACTCCGCAGAATCAGGGTAGAAAAGAAACCAGTGATTCTGGTGGCTCCAGCGTGGCCCCGAAGAGCATGGTACGCGGAGATTGTAAAAATGTCTGTGGGGAGTCCTTGGACCCTCCCACATCGTCCGGACCTGCTTTCGCAGGGACCGATATACCACCCTTCCTTACCAGCCCTAGGTTTGACGGCCTGGCTATTGAAGCCCACATTCTAAAAAAGAGAGGGCTCTCTAATGCTGTGGTATCTACCATGATCAATGCCAGGAAGCCGGTATCCAGGCAGATCTACTATAGAATCTGGAAGGCGTACATCGCCTGGTGTGAAGCCAAGAAATGGCATCCACGTAAATACGTAATAGGTAGGATTCTGGACTTCCTACAATGGGCTGTAGATAGGAAGCTTGCCTTGAGTACTATCAAGGGTCAGATTTCGGCCTTGTCAATATTTTTTCAAAGGCCCTTGGCTTCGCATTCACTAGTCAAAGCCTTTATACAAGGAGTGATGCGTATTAGTCCTCCGGTTAATATTCCCATATGTCCATGGGATCTAAACTTGGTTCTGTCGGTTCTACAGAAACAACCATTTGAACCATTACAGCATATTTCCTTAGTGCTTCTCACCAGGAAATTGATTTTTCTAGTAGCCATTTGTTCGGCTAAAAGAGTATCGGAATTAGCAGCTATGTCCTGTAAGGAGCCATATCTGGTTATCCATAAGGACAGAGTAGTGTTACGTCCTCATCCAGCCTTTCTTCCTAAGGTGGTATCGAGTTTTCATTTGAACCAAGATGTGGTTCTTCCTTCTTTTTTCCCCAAGCCTACTTCGGTAGAGGAAAAGTTATTGCATTCTTTGGATGTAGTAAGAGCAGTTAAAGCTTATCTAAAAGCCACTGCTCAGATTCGCAGAACGGATACTTTGTTTATTTTGCCGGAAGGCCCCAGAAAGGGTCAGGCAGCGTCAAAATCTACTTTAGCCAAGTGGATTCGACAGGTCATAATACAAGCCTATAGCTTGAGAAGTAGACCGCCTCCGTTCAAAGTTAGGGCGCACTCCACGAGAGCAGTTGGAACTTCATGGGCAGTGCATCACCAGGCCTCCCTGGCTCAAATCTGTAAGGCCGCAACATGGTCTTCGGTACACACGTTTACTAGGTTCTACCAGGTGGACGTTAGAAGTCAGGAGGATGTCGCCTTTGGGCGCAGTGTGTTGCAGGCCGCAAAAGATCCTCATGTCTGATAGCGCTCAGCTTATATATGGTGTATCCCCCCCCCTCATTTGGCATTGCTTTAGGACATCCCATTAGTAATGACTATGTCGCTCTGTGTCCCGTGATGTACGAGAAAGAAAATAGGATTTTTATAACAGCTTACCTGTAAAATCCTTTTCTTGGAGTACATCACGGGACACAGAGCTCCCGCCCCTCTTTGGGGACACTTATTGCTTTGCTACAAAACTGAGGTGCTCCCGGATGGGAGGGGCTTATATAGGGGAGGGTACTTCCGGTTTTGGAAGTTGCCAGTGCCAGCACCTGACGGTAACTATATAACCCATTAGTAATGACTATGTCGCTCTGTGTCCCGTGATGTACTCCAAGAAAAGGATTTTACAGGTAAGCTGTTATAAAAATCCTATTATATGTGTTTTTTAGAAAAGACTCTAGAGAATACAATGGCGGTCATTGCAACTTTTTATCTCGCACGGTATTTGCGCAGCAATTTTTCAAACGCTTTTTTTGGGGAAAAAAACTGTTTCATGCTTTAAAAAAAAAAAAAAAATTTGTAAAGTTAGCCCAATTTTTTTGCATATTGTGAAAGATTAAGTTACGCCGAGTAAATAGATACCTAACATGTCACACTTCAAATTTGTACACGCTCGTGGAATGGCGCCAAACTTCGGTACTTAAAAATCCCCATAGGCGATGCTTTAAATTTTTTTACTGGCTACATTTTTTGAGTTACAGGAGGTCTAGGGCTAGAATTATTGCTCTCACTCTAACATTCGTGGCGACACCTCACATGTGTGGTTTGAACACCGTTTTCATACGTGGGCGGGTCTTGCGTATGCGTTCGCTTCTGCATGCGAGCACACGGGGACAGGGGCACTGTAAAAAATGTTTTTATTTTTTTTATTGTTAATTTTACTATTTTTTTTTATTTTGACACTTAAAAAAAAAAAAAAACATTTTGATCACTTTTATTCCTATTACAAGGAATGTAAACATCCCTTGTAATAGGAATATGACATGACAGGACCTCTTTACAGTGAGATATGGGGTCCAGAAGACCCCACATCTCACCTCTAGGCTTGGAAGCCTAAAAAAAAAAAAAAAAACGATCACCGCTTCAAAGCCGAAGCAGCGCAGTTTTTTTGAATGCAGAGGCCGGGAGTGACGTCATAACATCACACCCGGCCTCCGACGATCATAGAGACTCCGGCAACTATCTGGTCCGCCGGAAATCTCTGATCTACATCCGGGGCTGGTGGATCCTGTCAACGACTCACCGATCCAACAGGTGAGTCGGTAGAAGCACCGGAGGGCGGCGGGAGGGGACGTCCCCTTCCGCTGCCCGTAAGAACGATCAAGCGGCGGAACAGCCGCTATGATCATTCTCATGGTGTAGGGAATCGCCGGCTGAAACCGGCAATATCTGAATGATGCCTGTAGCTGCAGGCATCATTCAGATATACCCCCACAAGCCAGAGGACGTCATATGACGTCCTGTGGGCCTGAAGTAGTTAATGCAGTCCAGTGCTTTTTTTCACCCCTCTTTTTTTTATTAACCTTAGATAAGGACAAGTGTGTTCCAGTGCGTTTTTGGTGCATTTAGGTGCGTTCCGGTGCGTTATTTATGAGTTTTACAGCGTTCCAGTACAGTCCAGTGCAGGTAAAATGCAGCATGTTCTACTTTTTTTTTCTGGAACTGGGACGCACTGGAACTGCAAGCACTGGTGTGAACTATGCCATTTAAAACCATATGACCTACTTTCCATGCGTTTTTGATGCAGAAAAAAAATGCACTGGACTGCATGTGGCGTGAACTGGCTCTAAAAGTGTCTGTCACAGCAGAGTCTATGAACTATGAACAAGCATGAAGCTTACCTTTTCTTGTCTGGAAATGCTGCCTTGCTTACGAGGTGCTGCAGATAATTCCATCAGTTGGATGGGTCGAATGCATGTTATGCCGCATACACACGATCGTTTTTAATGTAATTTAATGTGATTTTTCTTGTTTCCTCTCAAGCCTTGCATACACACGTTCATTTAAAAAAACGCTCGAGCAAAGCGCAGTGACGTACAACACGTACGACGGCACTATAAAGGGGAAGTTCCGTTCGAATGGCGCCACCCTTTATGTTAGTAAAGTTTGTTGAGCGATGATTCACGCTTTTCAGCCTCATGCTTTTCAGTCCGTTACAGCGTGACGAATGTGCTATCTCCATTACGAACGCTAGTTTTACCAGAACGAGCGCTCCCGTCTCATACTTGATTCTGAGCATGCGTTTTTTTTCCCCCTCGTAAAAGCATACACACTACCGTTTTTCACGTCGTTAAAAAAAACTAAGTGAAAAAATAGAGCAGGTTCTCATTATTTTAGGCCATTTTTCACGTCGTTAAAAATGCTCTGGAGCCTACACACGATCGTTTTTAATGCCCAATTTAGAAAATGGCATTTTTAACGACGTGAAAAACGATCGTGTGTACGCGGCATTAGCCTTGCTGCATGCAATGATTTCTCCTGCGTGTCCTGTATTGATGTACAAGCTGGTAGGAGGAACCACTGTGTGCAGCAGGAGGAGCGGATATTCAGACACCCAGAAGTGAGGAGTATCTAAAGTATAGTACAGTGCTTTCAATGAGGCGACCGACTCATAAAAGGCTTAAACCTAAAAAATGAGCAGTAAAGCAGAACCATTGTGTAGCGATGCAAAGCTGAAAGTAGACCATACAATATAATAATCAACTACTGCTGCCTCCATGTACACCAATCAGCCATAAATTTAAAACCACTGACAGGGTAAGTGAATAACATCTCATCACAATGGCATCTGAAAGTCGTGGGATATATTAGGCAGCAAGTAAACATGTTGTCTATGAAGCAGAAAATGGGCATCGTGGTTTGTTGTGTATGGGGCTGCGCAGCCGCAGACTGGTCAGAGTGCCCATGTTGACACATGTCCACAACCAGAAGTGCCTACAATGGGCACGTGAGCATCAGATCTGGACCATGGAGCAATGAAAGATGGTGGCATGGTTTGATGAATCAAGAAGTCAAGCCAACAGTGGCAGTATGATGCTTTGGGCAATGTTCTGCTGGGAAACCTTGGGTCCTGCAATTCCCATGAATGTTACTTGACAAGTGCCACCTACCTAAACATTGTTGGTAACCAAGTACACCCCTTCATGGAAACAGTATGTTGGCAGTGGCCTTAGGCCAAGGATAATGCGCCCTGCCACACTACACAAATGGTTTTGGAATGGTTTAAGGAGCACAGCAAGTTTGAGGTGCTGACCTGGCCTCCAAATTCTCAAGATCTCAATCCGTTTCTTCAGCTGCTGTGCTGTTACCGGTGGCTCCTACACGCATGGGCAGTCATCGTGGCTCCAGCCAATCACAGAGCCGGAGTCTGCGAACCCAGAAGTAACTCCAGGACGACATGTCGCCGGTCACAGCGTTGTGCCGGGACAGCTGCAACAGCATCGTTCTAAGGTAAGTATTTCATAATGAGCTAGTATGAGATGTATGCCTCCCTGGTAGTATATTCCAGAGCAAGGCATACTGGCCAAAAATTCCAAACTATTGGACAGTATTCTCTCCTGTGGAGACCAAGCCCACTGAACTGTAGCCAGCCTCAAGTCAACTTAGAGAGTCTGGCATCAGTGGTTATTATTTTCCAAATTCCTGAAAAGGAAGAAGATCGAGCACCAATTTTTGCTCTGCAACACCCTGGAGACAGAGCTTTCCGGCAATGTAATGCCCGGGTCTTCAAGTTACAGACAGAGAATGAACCTCTGCCAAGACCTGGAGTAGGGCTGTATGTAGAGAACATGCTTTGACCTAAACACAGCTTCCTCCTGTAGAAATAGATCAAAGGAACCCCTGGAATTGACTGCTTCCTGAGCAAAGATTATTGAGGTAAAAAGAGTATTGAGTTGTCTTCAGCAAGCCAGCACTGGGGCTAGACGCTTTGTGAACCCTCTTGAGCCGTGCCAACCCAAAAGGGAAGAATCACAAAAAAAGGCTTTCCACTGCAATTACAGAAATCTTTGATGAGCCTGGAAACAAACTGCCACATGAAGATGTGCATTTACAGATGATTATGAACCCTGAAATCTACCTTTTGCAGAGAGGTCATCACTGAACAGTCTAGCCCATCAGAAACAGAAGGATGTTCAGCGGCTTGAGATCTTAAGATAAACCTCATGTCCCTATTTGGCTTTGGAACTGCTATCATTTAATAGTCTCAAAATAATGAGCCCATAACTTCTGGTCCAAGAGAAAATGCAAGGCAAAAAGACCGACGACTCTGTGACAGACCCAGACAGTCCAGAGAGGTGCACTTAACCTACCAGGTTTCTGCCGGCTAAAGATGGAACAAACCACCTCAGAGACTGCCCTAAGATTTTCTGGCCTGAGATGCTCTCAAAACACAGCAGCCTCAGATGCCTCCCTCACCCAGATATTCCTGGGCATTCTACCATCTATATACTAACCAAGCTTGATCCTGCTTAGGCTTCGATCAACCGAGATCAGACATGTTCAAGGTGATGCAGCCGCATTTGGACGAAAAAATTAATGCGTCAGAAAACACTGCAATGCCAAAACACCACAGTGGCTCAGATGCACCTGACACCACTGTCCATCGGGAGATGTGGACACCGCCAGATCCCTGAAGCTGAGAGCGGTGTACCTAACTCTCCCAGCTGCCTCTCTTTTCTGGAACCATTTAACTGGTATAACAGCAAGTATATTAGCCAACCTAATATACAGTCCTCCCAGGATGCAGGCCTAAAGCAATGTTGGTTTACCCCTTTGCAACCCCTTAGGTATGCAAGTACCCAGGTATACAAACATGCAAGTAATCTTGCCATTCATGCATTTATGTATGCAGTACATAAGTACACACACGTACCCCCAGGCAAACATGCACATATGCATGTAGCCCCAGGCAAATAAGCCCATATGCATGTAGTCCTATGCAAATATGTATACAGCTTAATTTAAATAAACATACTATGCAGTACAATTGAAAACATGCCAGCATGTGTTTAAGCAATATGCATCTATGGAAGCATGGAAGCATATGCTTACGCAACTATGCATTTAGGAAAGCTATGAAAGCGTGCGTCCCTGTAAACACGCATTCATGCCCATGGAAAAAAACATTTACGCAATAAGCAAGCATGCGTTTATGAAACATTATGCAAACATGTATAAAAATGCACCCTATAGTGGCTGGAGGAAAAACAGCAGCCCACATGAGTAAGGCCCCTTTCACACGGGGCGGATCCGTGCAGATCCGCCCCGTGAAGCTCCGCTTGCTCAGCGGGGATCGCTCTGTTGATCCCCGCTGAGCCGACGGATGACTGGGCGGTCCCCGCACACTGTGCAGGGACCGCCCTGTCAGAGCGCCGCTCTCCCCTATGGGGAATCGGATGACGACGGACCGTAGAGTCCGTTGTCATCCGATCCGCTCCGCCGACGGAAGGAAAAATAGGGTTTTCCTCCGTCACACTTTGGCGGAGCGGAGCGGATGTCAGCGGACATGTCTCCGCTGACATCCGTGCTTCCATAGGGGTACATGGAGGATCCGTTTCAGGTCCGCCTAAAAAACTGACAGGCGGACCTGAACGGACCTCCGTGTGAAAGAGCCCTTAGAAGAAGTACATAGCATGATTAAACAGCACACTGCTCCCAGTGGCCACCGGGAGGACAGTCAGATCTCTTTTTTTTAACCACTTCAATACAGGGCTTTTATACCACCTCAATACTGGGCCTATTCTGGCACTTCTCTCCTACATGTACAAATCATCATTCTTTTGCTAGAAAATTACTCGGAACCCCCAAACATTATATATGTTTTTTTAGCAGACACATTAGGGAATAAAATGACGGTCATTGCAACTTTTTATCTTGCATGGTGTTTGCGCAATAATTTTTCTAACGCCTTTTTTTTGGAAAAAAATGGTTTCAGGAATTAAAAAATAACAAAATAGTAAAGTTAGCCCAATTTTTTTGTAAAATATGAAAGATGAAGTTACGCCGAGTAAATAGATACCTAAAGATACCTAGATACGCTTTAAAATTGCGCACTCATGGAATGGCGCCAAACTTTGGTTCTTAAAAATCGCCATAAGCGACGCTTTGAATTTTTTTTACAGGTTACTAGTTTAGAGTTACAGAGGAAGTCTAGTGCTAGAATTGTTGCACGCGCTCTAACGCACGCGGCAATACCTCACATATGTGGTTTGAACGGCGTTTACATATGTGGGCGGGACTTACACGTGTGCGTTCACTTCTGAGCGCGAACTACCGGGGACAGGGGCGTTTTTCTTTTTTTTTTTATTATTTATTTAACTTATTTTTGATTTTTACACTTTAAAAAAAAATTTTTTTTTTTGATCACTTTTATTCCTATTACAAGGAATGTAAACATCCCTTGTAATAGGAATGGTGTGTGACAGGTCCTCTTTATGGAGAGATGCGGGGTCAATAAGACCCCACATCTCTCCTCCAGGCTGGTAAGCATGAGATTGGGAAAAATAAATCACGATCTCATGCTTACTAGCCGCAATCGCGGCTTTGTTTACTTCCGGGTACCCGGGCGTGACGTCATAACGTCGCGCCCGGGCCTCCGACGGTCATGGACTGGAAATCTCTATGATCCTCATGTGACGCCGGCCGATTCATTCTCCGGGCCCCTGATGGCACGGGAGAGCCCGGAGAAGCACTGGATGGCGGCGGGAGGGGGCGATGTCCCCTCCCGCCGCCTATAAGAACGATCAAGCGGCGGAACTGCCGCTATGATCATTCTTATCGTGCACAGAATCGCCGGCAGAAGAGAAGGATATCTGAATGATGCCTCTAGCTGCAGGCATCATTCAGATATCTCCCCACAAATCCCAGGACGTCATATGACACCCACCCAGGATGGGAGATCCCATCTGTGGACGTCATATGACTATGGTTGGGTATTGAAGTGGTTAAAGAGAAACTGCAAAAAATGCAGACCATTCCCGCTGCAGGACTCTGAACATAACAGGAGTCCAATCTTCACCCATCACCGCGGGCTTTGTCATAAAAGACCTTCAGAGACGGGGTCCACTCCCCTGGACCTGTATAGCACCCTGCAGGAACGCACCTTGGTCAGAACACTGCACAGGGTTCCATTACGCAGGGTCCAGTTCCGTAAGGCTGCATTACAGGCAAACCTAGAGGAATCTTCTCTCCTTCCAATGAGGTTTGGGTACCATCCATTTTGGCACACAGCTTATTCGAATGGATCCGATTGAAGTCCATGATTTTTAAAAAAAAATTCCAGACCTCCAAGTATGCTCCAAGAGCACATGTATCACATCAGTGACCACCACCTTGCAGACACTGGCAAAAAAACAAAAACTGATGTGCTTCCTGTATGGGAGGGGTTATATAGAGGGGATACTCCCTGTCTTTTGGGTGTGCCAGTGTCCAATCACCTATAGGTGGCGTATAACCCAGATAGTAATTACTATAGCTGCTCTGTGTCCCGTGATGTACGATAAAGAAATGGGGTGTTTTGACGACAAAAGAGAGACCTACTCAATATCTGGTGAATGGTCATAATGTTATGGACGATTGCAATATACACCAAAGTATACATATAAACAATATATAAATCTCTTTTTCATGTATATCTTAAAGTGTTTGTCACCACAAGATCACTTTTACAAAACAGACCAACTGTAAATGAATGGTGGGGGCAGTGGTGTCTTTTTTGTTTCACTGTCGTGTGTATTGGTCAGGCAACGCACTGACACCTTTGCAGCCATTGAGCTATCTGCTGGGTGCTCAGTGTGCTCCTCTACCTTTAAGGGGTGGGCTCACCTTCAGTCCACCTGCCCTCACCTATCCATCAGAATGTATGTGCCTCCATTGTGGGGACTCTCCATAGTTCGAGTTAGGTACCACAGATACCAGGGTGCCATGGCGTGGGTCTGTGGCTTACGCATGCATTTGCAAATGCGTGCGGACTAAACCCCTGTTTTTAACGCATACTGTTAGACATGTTTAATCGGTAGTCTGCGAGCTGGTCGGTAAGTAAGCTTGGTTTTTTCCCCATGGATTTATCCATGGCCCTGTTTATATCAACTGTAAATTAAGCATTTTGATGCCTAGTACACACGACCGGTTTTTCCGTCTGATAAAAAAACGACGGTTTTCCCCGACGGAATTCCTGTCTAGCCTGCCTTGCATATGTAGCGGGTATGTACTTTCCCGGGTGTAAATTTGAACTTGGCAGAGACATTAGTGATGTGTAATTCCCCGCAGCCCAGTGGGTGGCACTGTCGCGCTGGGTTGGGGTTGAATCATTGCTGTGTGCTGTACCTCCTTTTTGTCCTCCCTCGGCAGCGGTATGGTGGGGCGGGGAACCCGCTGTGCTTGCCGGGAGAGGGTATAAAGGGGCCGGCCATCTTTGTCACAGGGTCGGAGTCCCAGGCACCTTCAGCTTGTGGACGGTGGTTCGTGCCGGTCCTCTGGGTGGCCTAGGCCTAGAGGACCGCCGGAGATCGTGTTCCATCCCAGGCACCTTTAGCCTGGGGTGAGGTACTCGGATGGAGGTCCGGAGCTCAGTGCCCAACACTGAGTTCCGCAAGGGAAGGAGATCCTGGGGAACCCCGGGAGTGGGTACCCGAATCCGGAAGGCGCAATGGACCGGGGGGAGCTCCTCACTTGAAGACCCGGTGCAGCATATTGACGGTGACAGGTGAGCCTCTCGTCCGAGACCGCCTGGAAGGAAATTCCCCCTCGTGCGGAGACCGTAACCCACTTTCAGAAAGGAAAGTGGAGAACCAAATTGTGTCTGGGCCTATTCGCATTAACACCTCCTTTCCTGTTCTGTTAACCAAGGGAGTTCAACTGATTGTGTTCATTCGCAGAAGAATAAAGGAGTGTTTAACTTTAATGGTGTGGGGCTCATTTCCTAGCAGACATTGTTCAAGGTGACTCTTGGAGGGAGGACCCAGGTGCACAGCACTGACCCGAAGGTAATACAAGAACGTTGCTTATACCGCACTGACACATGTGGTGGAGGCCAGGCGTGGTGTCCCCGCTCTCTCCCCTCTAAGATACCCCTAGACAAGAGAAAGACGAGACGAGAGAAAGAGGGGAGTGAGGAGTGCGCTACACATACACACAGTCACACAAAAGTCCGGTGAACTTTTGACTGGCAAGAACACGGTGACGTAAAAGACAACGACGAGCCGAGAAAATTAAGTTCTATGCTTCTAAGCATGCGTCGATTTGTTTCCGAGCATGCGCGGTTTTTTACCCATTGGAAAAGCATACAGACGAACGGTTTTCCCGCAAGGATTTTTTCCTGACGGGAAAAAAGGGATCCACTCTCTTTTTTTGTCTGGTAGTTTTCCCGTCGGAAAAACTGCGATGGAGCATACACACGGCTGGAATTCCCGGCCAAAAGCTCTCATAGCAGTTTTCCAATCGGAAAAACCGGTCATGTGTACGAGGCATTACTTTTACAGTTGACTGTGTATTGAAAAGATTTGCGCCTAACTACTACAGATGTTCCACTTTTCCAGGTGTGTAATCTTGCTCCACCTCCAGCCACTGCAGTGTCTCCCTCCAGCTTATATGTCACTACAGGAACCACAGCTGGTGGTGAAGCAACAAATCCAACTGATCTGATGGTCAAATACTTGCAGCAGCTGGGGAGTGGAGATACAATGGCTTTTTGACACACAGGCCACAGAAAGGCAAGTAAATAAATACATCTTATACAGGTGACCTATTTTGTAAAAGTGATTTACTTTAAAAAACAATGTTAAAACATAATTATCATTATACTTGTACACTTTATAAGATGCCTGCAAACAGCTGTCATGCGGCTCATTGGAGGTGGACTGGAGGTGGACTTCTTGAAGAATGTGTTGTGCATCCGCCCCTCCCTCTTTTTCTACTCCCTATATCACCAATCATTTTCACACTTCCAATACAAGTTTGCAGATGATCGGTGGCTAGGAGAGACTTGTTGGTGCTGCCATTTTTCATAAGCTTTTCTGCATGGCAGAGACAAGGAGCCTTTAGTGGGTACTTTGGAATCTCCTCTCCTGAGATACTGTATTATTGATAGGATAGCGCAGATAGACTGATGCACCACAGCAATGCCTAAATGAAAGCCCTGAGCAGGTAAGTCGTGTCTATTCTGTGCATCTGAAGACTTCTTTGTAGTCTACACTGGAGTCCATTTTTAAACACTGCTTTCAGCACCGGTAAAATCAATCTTAAATTAAATAAATCCCCTGGCTCAGTAACAAACGCAGCTCAGGAGATTTCTTGTAATTACTGGACAAAAAAAATCTTTCCCCAAAGGCCAAATATGCAGCACACCTTGTACAAGTATATACAAAAGTCTTTAGGAACAGCAAACACATAACTAAATCTACTTTATTCCAACCTGTTCCACAACATCTGCTCTTCTTCTGACTGTGTTATGTGCAGCACAATCTAATGACCTTCTACAATGGTGACAGTTGCATTATGTCTGAAACCTTACAAATTAAATAAGATCCCATGATATCATATACCAAGAGAGGCCATCAGCACAAGCCTGGTATCTACACAGGGTATAGAGCTCCCACAAATCCGTGTTCAGCTATGTTCTTGAGCTGCATTCTCTCTCTAGAAAGTATTTTCTCTGTTCTTCTATTCCATTCTGCAAAAGGGAGAGGTCCAAACCTTCAATGCAATTTAGCAACCGGGCACACAGTACAAGATGGGTATCTGGAAAACAAGAATAAACCATAAGTAATCAAAAGAATATAGGTACAGTGGGGAGGACAAGTATTTGATACCCTGCCGATTTTGCAGGTTTTCCTACTTACAAAGCATGCATGTCTGTAATTTTTATCATGGGTACTCTTCAAGTGGGAAGAAAATCACATTGTATGATTTTTAAGTAATTAATTTGCATTTTATTGCATGACATAAGTATTTGATACATCAGAAAAGCAGAACTTAATATTTGGTACAGAAACCTTTGTTTGCGCTTACAGAGATCATACGTTTCCTGTAGTTCTTGACCAAGTTTGCATACACTGCAGCGGGGATTTTGGCCCACTCCTCCATACAGAGCTTCTCCAGATTCTTCAGGTTTTGGGGCAATATGGACTTACAGCTCCCTCCAAAGATTTTCTATTGGGTTCAGGGTCTGGAGACTGGCTAGGCCACTCCAGGACCTTGAGATGCTTCTCACGGAGCAACTCCTTAGTTACCCTGGTTGTAGATTTCGGGTCATTGTCATGCTGGAAGACCCAGCCACGACCCATCTTCAATGCTCTTACTGAGGGAAGAAGGTTGTTGACCAAGATCTCGCGATACATGGCCACATCCACCCTCCCCTCAATACGGTGCAGTCATCCTGTCCCCTTTGCAGAAAAGCATCCCCAAAGAATGATATTTCCATCTCCATGCTTCACGGTTGGGCTGGTGTTCTTGGGGTTGTACTCATCTTTCTTCCTCCAAACAGGGCGAGTGGAGTTTAGACCAAAAAGCTCTATTTTTGTCTCATCAGACCACATGACCTTCTCCCATTCCTCCTCTGGATCATCCAGATGGTCATTGGCAAACTTCAGATGGGCCTGGACAAGCGCTGGCTTGAGCAGGGGGACCTTGCATGCGCGGCAGGATTTTAATCCATGGCGGCGTAGTGTGTTACTAATGGCTTTCTTTGAGACTGTGGTCCCAGCTCTCTTCAGGTCATTGACCAGGTCCTGCCGTGTAGTTCTGGGCTGATCTCTCACCTTCCTCATGATCATTGATGCCCCACGAGGTGAGATCTTGCATGGAGCACCAGACCGAGGGAGATTGACCATCATCTTGAACTCAGTCCATTTTCTAATAATTGTTGCCTTCTCACCAAGCTGCTTGCCTATTGTCCTGTAGCCCATCCCAGCCTTGTGCAGGTCTACAATTTTATCCCTGATGTCCTTACACAGCTCTCTGGTCTTGGCCATTGTGGAGAGGTTGGAGTCTGTTTGATTGTGTGGACAGGTGTCTTTTATACAGGTAACGAGTTCAAACAGGTGCAGTTAATACAGGTAATGAGTGGAGAACAGGAGGGTTTCTTAAAGAAAAAAAAATAACAGGTCTGTGAGAGCCGGCATTCTTACTGGTTGGTAGGTGATCAAATACTTAAGAAATAGCATGGAAGAAAGAAAACGGGACTATAACGGTGCTGATAGATTAGTACTGAACACAATGTAAGACTCAACTACCAATTGGTAAAAAAGTATACAATAAATTTTATTAGCAATTTATACAAAGTTGATAAAAATATGAGCAATATCACTAATTTCACAATAGGGTAATTCCAAAGATGGTGGTTGCATCAGTGTTCAACTGAAAGGATCATACACAGTCCCAACATGTTGTTTCGCCCAATGGGGCTTTGTCAGGGGAAGTATGTTTCAGACGTCTAAACGGATGAACAGCTAATAAATGGAGAAGCAGAAAGGAAAAATTACCACTTGCAAAATAAAAAAATGGACAGTCAGTTTAGGAAAATTGGAGATCACCCTGTAGACAGGTCCACAAATGATATGAGGCGGGCAACTTACCACCAAAGACCCTAGATGGAATTAAAGGGGAGTGGAGAGGAGACCCCACAATAGGAGGGCGGAGAAAACCACCCCCCGGGCGGCAAGCGGAGCAGACTCCGAGCAACCAGACTCCTACAGTGATCACTCATATGACCTAGCCAAGAAAACCAAAAAGAAATACCAAAATTTTAATCAAAGCAAGTTATTAAATGGAAAGCCAATATAGATATATGTATAAATAATAGGATTTTTATAACAGCTTACCTGTAAAATCCTTTTCTTGGAGTACACCACGGGACACAGAGCTAGTCATTACATAATGGGTTAAGGGTCACCAGCGGTGATTGGACACTGGCACAACCAATGGAAGACAGTTCCCCTCCATATAACCCCTCCCATCAGGGAAGTACCTCAGTTTTGTAGCAAAGCAGTAAGGTTCCCATAAGAAGGGTGGGACCTCTGTGTCCCGTGGTGTACTCCAAGAAAAGGATTTTACAGGTAAGCTGTTATAAAAATCCTATTTTCTTTATCGTACACCACGGGACACAGAGCTAGTCATTACATAATGGGACGTCCCAGAGCAATGCTCATATGAAGGGGGGGAGACACAGATCAAACCGACCGCTTGCGGACCAGAAGCCCTATACTGCTGCCTGCAGCACACTTCGCCCGAAGGCGGAATCCTCATGTCCTTTCACATCTATTTGATAGAATTTGGAAAATGTATGGACTGAGGACCAAGTTGCAGCCTTACAGATCTGAGCCATCGAAGCCTGGTGGTGCACTGCCCATGAAGCACTTATCGCCCTGGTAGAGTGCGCCTTAACAGGAAAAGGAGGAGTCCTGTTCTTTAAACCATAAGCTTGAACAATTACTTGTCTAATCCACCTGGAAATGGTGGATTTTGATACCGCTTGGCCCTTCTTGGGACCATCTGGTAAAATAAACAAAACATCTGTTTTACGTATCTGAGCGGTTGCTTGCCGATACACCCTTACCGCTCTCACTAGATCTAGAGAGTGTAATAATTTTTCCCCCGCCGTCCGCGGGTTTGGAAAAAAGGAAGGCAGAACAATGTCTTGATTCAAGTGAAAAGTCGACACCACCTTAGGCAGAAAAGCCGGATGGGGTCGTAGTACGATCTTGTCCTTGTGACAAATTAGATAAGGCTCTTTACAAGAAAGAGCTGCTAGCTCTGATACTCTCCTAGCAGAAGCTATAGCAATCAGAAAGGCCAATTTCCTACTTAATATAATTAAAGGAATATGGCGAATAGGTTCAAAAGGTTGCTTTTGCAACACTGACAATACCAAATTCAAATCCCATGGACACAAGGGAGACCTGACTGGAGGATTTATCCTCAGTACCCCCTGAATGAATGTCCGAACTAGGGAGTGAGATGCCAATGGTCTCTGAAAGAAGACTGATAGAGCCGATATTTGCCCTTTGATGGTGCTAAGGGCTAATTTCATATCCACTCCTAACTGGCAAAAAGCAAGAATCCTACTTATTTCATATTTCAGAGGATTCCAACTTCTGGATTCACACCAGGAAACGTATGCTTTCCAGACTCTATGATAGATGAGTCTGGAGGCTGGCTTTCTAGCATTAATGAGCGTAGAAAGAACCAGGCCAGAGACCCCTCTCTTTTTCAAAATGTGGGTCTCAGCAGCCAGGCCGTCAAATTTAGCCTTTGTAAGGAAGGGTGGAATACTGGACCCTGTGACAACAGGTCGTGTCGAAGTGGAAGCTTCCAGGGCCTTCCTATCGCCATTTTTACGATCTCGGCATACCAAGGCCTCCTGGGCCAGTTTGGGGCCACTAGGATTACTGGTATTCCCTCCTCCTTGATCCTGCGAAGCAGTCTTTGTAGAAGAGGGATCGGAGGGAATGCATAGATCAGTGAGAACTGATTCCATGGAGTTATTAGAGCGTCTGTCCCGTAGGCTAGAGGATCTCTCGTTCTGGACACAAAGTTGTCCAATTTCTTGTTGAACCTGGAAGCTAGCAGGTCTACATCTGGGTTTCCCCATCTCAGACATATGGCCTGAAAGATCTCTGGGTGAAGAGACCACTCTCCTGGTAGCAGCTGCTGACGACTCAGGTAGTCTGCTTGCCAGTTTTCTATCCCTGGAATGAAGATTGCAGAGATGCAAGGTACATGCTCTTCTGCCCATGCCAAGATCCGGTTCACCTCTCTTTGGGCTGCCCGACTGTGGGTGCCTCCTTGGTGATTGATGTAAGCTACTGCCGTAGCATTGTCGGATTGAACCCGAACTGGGTAGCCCTGTAACCTGTATGTCCAGGTTTTGAGGGCTAGATATACCGCCCGGATCTCTAGCACATTGATGGGCAGGATCCCCTGAGTCTTGGCCCAGGTTCCCTGGGTAGAAGCCTCCTCGAATACTGCACCCCAGCCCGATAGGCTGGCATCCGTAGATACCACCTTCCAGGCCACTGGGAGGAAGGACTTTCCCTTCCGTAAATTCCTGGCTTCTAGCCACCAATTGAAGCTGTGGCGTACTTGTGAGGACAGGCGCATGGGTATATCCAGAGCTTGGCTCTTCCTGTTCCAGGAGGCTAAAATATTGCCTTGAAGTAGTCTCGAATGAAACTGGGCGTAAGGGACCGCCTCGAAGGAGGCTACCATCTTTCCCAATAGTCTCATGCAAAGGCGAATAGACGGCCTCTTGTTTGCTTTGACCTTGTGGATCAGGTCTTTCAGAGACTGTATCTTTGGCTCTGGCAGGTATACCCTGTTTTGGGCTGTATCTATGATCATGCCCAGGTACACTATCCTTCTTTGGGCCTGGAGAGAGGATTTTTGTAAGTTTATAATCCATCCTAAATGCTCCAGGTATCCTACTGTAGTGTCTACAGCGTGATCCAATCCCTCCTTTGACTGATCTATTAATAGTAGATCGTCTAGATAGGCTGTTACCGCAATGCCCCGTGTTCTTAGGTTTGCTAACAGAGGAGCTAGCACCTTTGTGAATACTCTGGGCGCGGTGGCTACACCAAATGGCAGGGCCACAAATTGAAAGTGGCGATCTTCTACCGCAAACCTTAGGAATCTTTGGTGAGCGGGGAGGATTGGTATGTGTAGATATGCGTCTTTGATATCTATGGACGCAATGAATTCTCCGCCTTTTAAAGTAGCGACCACGGATCGAATCGTTTCCATTCGAAAATGGCGAACGTTCAGAAACTGGTTTAGATTTTTTAGATCCAGGATGGGTCTGACTTCTCCGTTCGGTTTTGGAATCACAAAGAGGTTTGAGTAAAAACCTGAACCTTGCTCCTTTTGGGGTACCTCTGTAACCACACCTTGAGCTATTAAGTGATTCAAACCTTTGAAGAAATAGCCGCATCTACCGTAGGCAGGCTCCATTTCTTTAAAAAATTTTCCTCCATAGGATAAAGAATGTTAAACTTTTTTGGAGGTGAAAAACGCTTATCTGGATGTTGCCAGTCTGCGTACAATAGATCCTCTAGTAACGGATGAACCGGGAAGGAGCATGCACCTTGCAGGGATCTTAATGATCCTAGGGAGGAGACAGGTGATTCTGTTACCTCCAAAGAGGGTAACCTAAATGCAGCTCGCACGGCTCCTGCATAGCATTGCACCTGTGACTTTAAAATCTGGGATACCGAAAAAGGCTCATCCGATATCCCTGATCCGTCTGACTCCTCATCCTCTGCTGATGTAGCCTCCTCCTCATCCTCCTCCTCCTCAGGTACTTCTGAAGGGAGGTCCAATACTGGAGGAGATCTGCTTCGCTTATTGTCCTTTTTAGAGGATTTAGCGATTAAAGTAGCAATTTTTTCCTCCAGATTATTTAGGGCAGCTGATAAAGTGTCCTCAGTGACATATGCAGGCCCAGGCTTCACTGGGGAAGCCGCCATACCTGACAGAGGTAATGGCTCATCCTGTACAGGTGCTTTTGGCAACACAGGAGAGGAAGGTACCGAGTCAGCACAGCTAGAGCCCCCTGTCTCAGGCGGCGGTGCTCTTTTATCTCTTTTTGTCCGCATTACTTCCCCTGGAAGGCTTACTGTTTAGACAAAATACAAGGTACCTAAATGCATATACTACCGTGTTCAGTTTAGCAAATACATTAAGTATGCAACTTTTAACACATAACTATGCAGAACATGGATGTCTTCTAGGAAGTACCCAATCCAACCACATGGAGTCTTACGTCCCTGTATAGCTGCTGTGTTTCTCTGCCAGGAACAAGAGAACTAACGAGCTTGCTTGCTGCTGCAGTGCTTTTTACACTGACAGTCTTTTAAATTTGGCGCCGTTTCTGTGCCTGCGCGCGCCACGTGCCCGCGCACGCCTCGGCCCCCCCCTCCGATAAAGCGCGCTCCCGCGCGCGCGCTTTAGCGCTATGGTGGTGGCCATAGTGAGAGAGGACTCTCATCAGCCCCTGTCCCCACTTACCTGCATCTGCAGGTGTCTGTATCAGCCACCGGAAGGAGGAGCGGGGTGCTCAAACAAGCTCAGCAGCGGAGGTGACGAGCAGTGTACTTCGCCGAAGCCGACACTGAACAGAGTGAGGTGAGTATATTCAGCTCTTTACTCCCCCCAGTGGTGGAAAAAAAGAAGACATCCACTTTTTGAAAAAGGTCCCAACCTAGTTATGGACCTTCTAATCTCACCTTATCCACGCCGCAGGTTTTTCTGCTGAAAGTTTTCAGACAGATACCAAACTTCACCCTTCACGGTGGGCTATGTGTGCCAACCTTCAGGGATATGGGTTCCTATTTAAAGGATACCTCTCCCCTGGGCCTTGTACAAGACTCTTACCAGGACTTTATAGCGAAATAGCGAAAGTGCTGGATCTTAGAGCCCAGTCCTCCGAAGAGAGACATTACAGGCGACGCCTCATGGATGAGGCCCGGATCCCATCCAGATTCAGCTCATTTGTAGGCGTCTTGGATGGATCCGAAAGCATAGCTCTTTTACCCCCAGAGGGTCTCTTTGGTAGAGCTTTCCTTTAGCACCTCCTAACGCGTCCAACACCTTTCGACACTGGCGAAAAAACTGAGGTACTTCCCTGATGGGAGGGGTTATATGGAGGGGAACTGTCTTCCATTGGTTGTGCCAGTGTCCAATCACCGCTGGTGACCCTTAACCCATTATGTAATGACTAGCTCTGTGTCCCGTGGTGTACGATAAAGAAATATATGAATATATATGGCCTTATGAGCATCAGGAAGCAGCCATAAAAAGGCTGCTCGTCAATTTGACAAGGTCACGGTATCAAAAACAACATAATAGAGACTTATAAAAGTCAGTACAAATCCACAAGATTATCCAATTGAAACAATCTTTCAAAATTTCAATCCAACAAACAATAGGTCCAATAGAGAGGCCCACTCGATGGGGTATTCTAAACAAGGAAAACAGAATAGTAATAATAAATGTCTGAGTTATAAAAAGAGAAAGAGTAATGAATTAATAGAGTGAGGAGTTGCTCAAAGGAGTAATTGTATCTAAAAAGTTGTGACATAAAGAAAACAACTAATAGTGTATAGTCAGCAATCATTAATATAATAAATATATACTTATCAATGAATAAAGGCTATGCTCCAACATTTAGACTAAGACTTATGTTGAAACAAGTCTTAAAAATGATGGCCAATAATGAAGTTTGGCAATATATGTAGTGTATATAGTCTATTCAACTATAGCTCTTATTGCAAAATGTGTCACTATAAGAAAAAAGTTAAATTGTAAAAATACAAAGTGTGTCTGGAAAGAAGGCATAGGGAGTGTCAGTGTGTATAAGAATCGAGGAGAAGACATCTATGAAAGTCTGCTGCTAAAAAGTGATAAAAGACAAATAGAGGAATGGAATATCTTCAAATAAGCACCCAGCAGGGTGATACCTTATGCGGACAGATAGATAACCTCAGGTCGCCCCCAAATTCTCTGGCAGATCTAACGCCAGAACCGCCGGCTTATGAGTGATCACCACTCAGCCGGCGTCTAACGTCACCGGCCGCGTGAGGACGCGAGGGTGTCCATGCGCATGCGCCCGGTTCCCGGGAAGCCGCCCAGACTACAGGGACCATTAGGCCAAGCGACCCAGAGGTGGAGCTTGCTGCTACTCAATGGCAAATAGGAACGATCAAGGGCGTTCCTGGTACACAGCGTCAGGGACTCCGGCGATGTGATGCCGGACGGACTGTGGGCGGGCTAAAGAAGCCACGAGGGGCTGGATAGTCATCCCATAGGTGGAAGCGGGGAAACATGAAGGCAAAAGGACACTAGGTGGGCAACATCCGGGCTAACCCAGATGTGCCCTGGGCGTCCATATAAGGGTGAGGTAAAGCCCAGCAGTGAACCCCAGTTCCACCACCCTGCAGGGGCATCAACTCACTCCAAAGGGCGATCGGCAGCATTACCCCATCATTCACAAATGGCGGAGGCAGTTACCAAACAAAGACTGACTCCACCAAATCAAGTAGAAAAGCTACAGGCTGATCTCAGAGTGTATTCCTGTGAAGAAATATAATAAATTAATTTATTAAAAGCTCTCATGCATTTGTATAAGAGCAGTATACATTAGTCAAGGACATACTTGTACCAAAACTATAAAAAAGATTACAACATCAAGGTTAATTAAATTGATAGTACATCGCAATGATCATATTTTGGTAGATATAACAAAAAAGAAAAAAATATACAAAGGGGAAGAAGAGGAAAATAACATGAAGTGGGACATGCTCAAAAGCCACAAATCGTATCATTTTTGCATCAAAGCCATGAAAAAGGCCAACATGGCTAGAGGTTGACCGATATATCGGCCAATATTTGGCCATTTTTGATAAATCGGCATCGGCCGATTATTATCAAAATTAGGCCGATATTTCACACTGACCGCCGCTCATTCTTTCTTCTCCACACTCAGCGGCTCTGGCAGCATCAAGCGCCGCGCTGAGTGTGTGAGCGGAGAGGAGAGAGAGAGACACAGAGAGGAGCTGTCAGCTTGATGTCGGGGGTGGGTGGGACCCGGGCGGGGTGGGCGGGCGGGACCCGGCAGTTAAATTACACCAGCCAATGATTGTGCAGCTTTAGAAAGGGGGCGGGGCCACATACACGTAGTGACCCGCCCAGATACCATCCCATTAGCTGGTGTAATATAGCTGCTGGGTCCCGCCCACCGGCCGGGTCCCGCCCACCCCGACATCGCGCTGACAGCTCCTCTCTGTCTCTCTCTCCTCTCCGCTCACACACTCAGCGCGGTGCTTGATGCAGCCAGAGCCGCTAAGTGTGTGAGCAGAGAGGAGAGAGAGGAGCTGTCAGCTCGATGTCGGGGTGGGCAGGACCCGGCCGGGGTGGGCGGGACCCAGCAGCTATATTACACCAGCTAATGGGATGGTATCTGGGCGGGTCGCTACGTGTATGTGGCCCCGCCCCCTTTCTAAAGCAGCCCAATCATTGGCTGATGTAATTTAGCTGCTGGGTCCGCAAAATCAGTGCCATCTGTCAGTGCCACCGCAAATCAGTGCCACCAGCCAGTGCCAACCGCCACCGCCAGCCAGCGCCACCGCCAACCAGTGCCACTGCCAATCAGTGCCATCTGTCCCAAACTAGTGCCATCTGTCAGTTCCAAACCAGTGCCACCTGCTAGTGCCAATCAGTGCCATCAGTCAGTGCCACCTTCCAGTGCCAATAGTGCCATCTGTCAGTTCCAAACCAGTGCCACCTGCCAGTGCCAATGCCATCTGTCAGTTCCAAACCAGTGCCATCTGTCAGTTCCAAACCAGTGCCACCTGCCAGTGTCAATAGTGCCATCTGTCAGTTCCAAACCAGTGCCAACTGTCAGTTCCAAACCAGTGCCAATCAGTGCCACCTGCCAGTGCCACACCAGTGCCACCTGCCAGTGCCAACTGTCAGTTCCAAACCAGCGCCATCTGCTCTGTACTGAGGACATCAAGTGTGTGCTAGAGTGACGGGAGTAAGCAGGAAGGAGTGGAGTGGGTGAGGTTTTTTTTTTTTTTTCTTTTTAATCGGCCACAAAAATCGGCATCATATAATCGGCCATCGGCCGCCCAAATTTCTAAATATATCGGCATCGGCCAGAGAAAAACCCATATCGGTCGACCTCTAAACATGGCAGCTAACCGCTGTTTCCATTTTGTTTTTGAAGATGGGTTTTATATGGTCACGGATACTTATCCACTTGCTTACTGGGCACTTAAACACCCCTCCTGCCTAGACCAATTTTCAGCTTTCAGTGCTCTCACACTTTGAATGACAATTACTCAGTCATGCAACACTGTACACAAATGATTTTTTTGTCCTTTTTTTCATACAAATAGAGATTTCTTTTGGTGGTATTTGATCACCTCTGGATTTTTTATTTTTTGCGCTACAAATGAAAAAAGACCGAAAATTTTGAAAAAAACGCATTTTTCTTAGCTTCTGTGATAAAATTTTGCAAATTATTAATTTTTCTTCATAAATTTTGGCCACAATTTATACTGCTACATATCTTTGATAAAAATAACCCAACATTTTTGGAAATTATTTGGTTTGTGTGAAAGTTTTAGAGTCTACAAGCTATAGTGCAAATCATAAAAAAATTATCACATCTGATGTACTGGCGGCCTATCTCATTTCTTGAGACCCTAACAAGCCAGGAAAGTACGAATGCTCCCCAAATAACCCCTTTTTGGAAAGTAGACATTCCAAGGTATTTAGTAAGAGGCATGGTGAGTTATTTGAAGTTGTAATTTTTTCCCACGATTCTTTGCAATATTACGATTTTTTTTTTCCTCAAAATTGTAATAGCTTATTTCTCTCACATGGCATGCGCATACCACAAATGACACCCCAAAATACATTCTGCTACTCCTCCTGAGTATTACGATACCACATGTGTGGGACTTTTTTACTGCCTGGCCACATACAGAGGCCCAACATGCAGGGAGCACCATCAGGTGTTCTAGGAGCATAAATTACACATCTAACTAGTTGACTACCTATTACAATTTTGAAGGCCCTGGAGCACCAGGACAATGGAAACACCCACAAAATGACCCCATTTTGGAAAGCTAACACCTTAACGTATAATCTGAGGCATAATGACTCTTTTGAACGGTTCATTTTTTTCCAGAAGTTTTTGGAAAATGTGGAAAAAAATGAAAACGCATTTTTTTTTTTTTTTACACAAAGTTGTCAGTTTATAAGATATCTCCAACACATAGCATTTACATAGCAAAAATTACACCCCAAAATACATTCTGCTACTCCTCCTGAGTATGGCGATACAAAATGTGTGGGACTTTTACACAGCCTGTCCACATACAGAGGCCCAACATGCAAGGAACACCATCAGATGTTCTAGGCACACATAGCATGCACATACCAAGATATACACCCCCAAATACATTATGCTGAGCAAAGCATAAAAACAAAAGATTACCTGTGGTTTTAGTAGCGCAGTTCTACACAGCAGGATAGCACTGGTCCAGGCAGCAGGCAGGGACTTGGTCATCAACGGCATACACAATTGTCCAGGCAGCAGGCAGGGAAACTGTCCATATACAGTCCAGGGTCAGTGCAGGCAGAGATATTGTCAACAGTGCCAAAAAAAATTGGTCCTGGTAGTAGGCAGGTCCATTTGGTGTGGTCAGTTCATGTGACAGGCAGAGGCATGATGGCATAGGTCCTACAGGCAGCAGGCAGAAGTAGGGCCTTGTTCAGGACAGAATGGGGACAGGGGTAGAGGCTTCTCCCACCCAAATCTCTTTGAAGCCTCCGAGTCTCCAGACCCTAATCGTGGATGAGAAAACAAAAAAAATTGTTTTCATCATCCAGAAAAACTTTTCTCGGAGCCCCTCACATATGTGAGACCCCTGTGTTGAATCCCACTAGTCCAGTAGCAGGGTACAAGATCAATCCAAGAGGCAGGCAAAAAGCATGGTCAAACAGTCCAAGGTCAGTTCCAGATCAGGCAGACGTATGTACAGAATTGTTAGGCAGAATCATGGTTGAAAAACAGTCCAGGGTCAGCTCCAGAACAGGCAGAGGTAGTACAGAATCGTTAGGCAGAAGCATGGTCGAATAACAAGCCAGGGTCAGTTACAGAGCAGGCAGTGGCATAAGGGGTGTGAAGGTGTGTGAAGGCAGAAACTGAGGATTACGTTTACCATACTTCACTAATAATTTAGTGAAGTATGGTAACGGCGAAAACAGTCAGTTACACAGAGGCCTGGTTGGGAAGGACACTCTGCACAATAATAAACGGTGTCTCGTCTGACTCCTCCACTGGTACACACCTTACATTTTTTTTGTCGTCGTCGACCTGTTGCTGTGGGAGGGACTTTATCGGGAAAGTGACGTTCGGAGAGTCGACTCATAACATCAGATCGGATGTTTTGGGGTGGGCCGTTCGGGAAAATAAGGGCAGTGATAAGGTCCTCCTGGTAGCCAAGGAAGCGTTTGGGGTTTTGGGTGGAGTTGCGGTATATGATGTACGAATTGTATATGGCCAATTGAAAAAAATAAATTGCAACTTTTTTGTACCAATGATACGTCCGTCTTGTGGCAAGATAGGGTTCCAGCATCTGATCATTGAAGTCGACTCCCCCCATAAACAAATTGTAGTCCTGGATGCATGTGGGCTTTCGGATGGGGCCATTCCTTCTGGGGATTTCCACGAAGGTATAGTTGTGGATGGAAGACAACATGTATACATCTCTTCTGTCCTTCCACTTCACTGCCAGAACCTCCTTGTTTCTCAGACTTGCCGATTCTCCTCTTCTCAGCTTCTTATTTACAAGACTCTGAGGAAAGCTCTTCCGATTCTTTCTGACTGTGCCACATGCTGGCGTCTGCATCCGGTGAAGGGTATGGAACAGGGGAAGAGATGTATAAAAGTTGTCAACGTAGAGATGGTAGCCTTTTTTCAGCAGGGGGTATATGAGGTCCCAAACAATTTTCCCACTTGATCCCAAGTAGTCTGGGCAATTAGGGGGATTCAGCTGGCTGTCCTTCCCCTCGTACACTAAGAAGGCATACGTGTACCCTGTGACTCGGTCACATAGCTTGTAAACCTTCACACCATAGCGGGCCCTTTTGCTGGGAATGAATTGTTTTATTTGAAGCCTGCCACTAAACTTAACAAGGGACTCATCCACACATATGTGTTGGTCCGGGGTATAAAGCTGGGGGAATTTTTCAGAAAAATAATTCAGTAAGGGCCGAATTTTGAAAAGCCTGTCAAAATTTGGGTGATTTCGGGGAAGGCACTGGGTGTTATCATTAAAATGTAGGAATCTCATTATCATGAAGTATCTGGTTCTGGGCATTACTTTGGAGAATATTGGCATGTGATAGATGGGGCGTTTTGACCAAAAGGAACGCAAGGTGTTTTTTGGGTTGAGTCCCATACAAAACGTGAGGCCTAAAATAATCTTCAACTCCTCCACCGTTAGGTCTCTCCACTCGAAGGGACGGGCATAATATGCTGTAGGATTTTTTAAAATAAATTGTTGGGCATATAGATTGCACTGGGTCACAATGTTGGATAGCATGTCCTCGGTAAAAATAAGATCAAAAAAATCAATTGGGGTAAAATTCTCCGTGTTTACTTGGACTCCTGGCTGGGTAGTAAAAGGAGGAATGTTGGCTTCTCCTGAATTAGGAGGAAGCCACAAGGGGTTCTGAAGGGCAAAGGGAAGGCTGGCATGGGTCCTTGGCCTTTCTTGCCGAGGCACTGCGGTGCTGGTGGATGGCACGGCGGTGCTGGTGGATGGCACGGCCTCTTCACCAGAACGCCTTCGTTTGGCGGGCCGACTAGCTTCCTCCTCTGAGTCACTCAGTGTTGCACTACTGAGGACTGGCTCGTAATTGACGTCCGACTCAGAATCGGAATTGGAAAGGGAATCCGAAAGAGAGAGCTCCACGTTGCTCTCGTCGGGCGTGGAAAGGATTTGGTATGCCTCCTCGGCGGAAAATAATCTTTTTGACATTTTTTGGTGGTGCGACTACACAGGTGTGGGCCAAGCCTTCACTGATGGGCACTGATGAGGCGGCACAGATGGGCACTGATGAGGCGGAACAGATGGGCAATGATGAGGCGGAACAGATGGGCAATGATGAGGCGGAACAGATGGGCAATGATGAGGCGGAACAGATGGGCACTGATGAGGCGGAACAGATGGGCACTGATGAGGCGGCACAGATGGGCACTGATTGGCGGCACAGATGGGCACTGATTGGCGGCACAGATGGGCACTGATGAGACGGCACAGATGTGCACTGACTGATTGCACAGGTGGGCACTGATTGGCACAGGTGGGCACAGACTGGCACAGGTGGGCACTGTATAGGCACAGGTGGGCACTGTATATGCTCAGGTAGGCACTGTATGGGCACTGTATGGGTACTGTGACAGTTGTAAGTATCACTCACTGAATCACTCACTGAAACAAATGTAGCAGATCGCTCTCCCTCCTCACACGCGGTATCTGTGTGAGGAGGGAGAGCAGGCAATGAGAGATGATCTCATATGTTTACATTTGAGATCATCTCTCATTGGCTGCACAGATCGCATAGTAAATGGCCACTCTGATTAGCCATTCACTGCGATCTGTGATTCGTTGTGTCCAAGGGACACAGGCAGCAAAGAATTTCCCCGCTGCGCGCTCGGGAGCGTGCGCGGGGAACGAGCAAAGGGGAGGCCGTATAATGACGGCCTCCCGGATTTTCAGGTCCGCGCTGAAGCCGTCATTCGGCTATAGCGCGGGCCTCAAGGGGTTAAGTTATGCAATAAAATGCAAATTAATTATTTAAAAATCATACAATGTGATTTTCTGGATTACCCATGATACGAATGACAGACCTCTATATGATTTGTAAGTAGGAAAATCTGCAAGATCAGCAGTGTATCAAATACTTGTTCTTCCCACTGTATAAAAGGACATCTTCAACCAAAACTGTCTCTATGTCGTTTCGGTAGACTGGAGGAAGGTTTATTAACCTTGTAAACTTTTGATACTTAAATACCAAAAGGAAATATCCCCTCGTAAAGTGTTTGTAAAGCCAACATGTTTTTAGAAACAGAAGAGTGCTGGCAGAAAAGACCAAGTTGTCCATCAATTCTGCCTCATTTAAAAAATTTTTTTATCGTTTATCCTTTTTGTACAGGACTCATTTTATTTACATATGCTTTCAGTTGAGTCACAGGAGTTCACACTCACTATAGTACTTACACCAAGTTATTTGATCAGGTTTTAAGGTATAATTACCCCTGATCCCCTACAGTGACTACCTCCCATTGCTCCCACCAGTGGATGTGGGTTGGCATCACGAACACACACTGTCACGTACCTGGTTGGAGGCCGAAATGCCGAGAGGTCTCCCCTTGCGGCTGAGTGCAGTACACCTCTGAGGTTGGGTACAGAGGGTGTAGTGCCCAGAGAAGCACAGGTTGCCAGATGGATCCAGGAGAGAAGAGCTGGCGAGAGCCTAAAGAATACTGGAGAATACAGGAAACACCGCTGGGCTGCATTCTCTAGGAATCATTGGTAACACTTGGCAAAGTGTGCACAAGGAGCAACAGTGGAAGCCGGCTGGGGGTAAACACCGTGGATCCAGGCAGGAGATGCATGTTGCAGGAAAGGAGACAAGCCAAAGGTCTGGTATTGGAAATCAGGCAGGAACAGATAACCGAGGCAAATTCCGTGAAACAAGCCGGGATCAGGTGCAGGAGAATGTAACAAGTCAGTAAAGCAAGCCAGGGGGTCAAACCAGGAGAGCAGATCAGACAGGTCAGGAACAAGCCGGGTAACAACAGGAAATCCAAACAGCAGTGGTACAGAGGCTCAGGAACTCAGGAAGGCCGACGACAATCCAGCAATTTGGGTCAGACAGTGGCAGCCTTTTATAGGCCAGCAGGGGGATCCACCTGTCACATGATGTGCCTATGGCACCCATTTCTTCTACTGGCAAGATTGCCAGTACTTCCACGCCCATTTCCCTGACAGTGCCCCCCCCCCCAACCAAGGGGCAGCCTCTGGATGCCACAACGGGCCGATGCTTCGGGATGCCTGCTGTGAAAGTCCTGTACCAGTCTAGGAGCATGCACATTGTTTGCAGGCTCCCAGGAATTGTCTTCGTGAGGGTATCCCCTCAATTTGATGAGATACTGGATCTGCCTACCTCTCCTCCGGCAATCCATAATGGCGTCGACCTCAAATTCTGTTTCCCCTTCTACCAGAACTGGAGGTGGAGGTGGCTCTTCTCTTCCAGGAAATGGACTGGGTACCGCTGGTTTAAGCAGGGAGATGTGGAACACTGGCTGGATCTTGTAAGTATTGGGTAGTGCCAGCTCAAAAGCCACTGGATTTATTTGTCTTTTAATTTCAAAAGGGGCCGATGGACTTGGGTCCAAGCTTCCGGGCTGGACCTGAGAGCTTGAGGTTTACTGAAGAAAGCCATACCTTGTCCCCAATCTTAAGGACAGGATTCCCTCTTCTTCTTTTATCATGAAACCTCCTATAGTCCTCTTGGGCTTTTCGCATGGCCTCCTGAAGTATCTTGTAGTTAGTTTGAATGAACCTTAACCGATCCTGGACAGCGGGGGCAGAGGTTTCAGGTATAGTATTCAGAAGGAAGGAAGGGTGAAATCCATAATTTGCCCAGAAGGGAGACTGATTGATTGCTGCATGCAAATAATTATTATATGCAAACTCAGCGCAGGGAAGACGGGAGATCCAGTCATCCTGTGAGCAAGTACAGAAGCATCGAAGATACTGTTCTAAGGTCTGGTTAGTCCTTTCTGTTTGACCATTTCTCTGGGGGTGGTACGCTAAGGAAAGACATACTTCAATTGATAGAGATTTGCAGAGATCTCTCCAGAACTTGGAGGAAAATTGTACCCCTCTGTCAGAGACAATACTATCTGGTAGTCCATGTAATCTGACGATCTCTTTAATGAACATGTCTGCTGTCTCCGAGGCAGAAGGTGTGCCAATCATTGGGAGGAAATGTGCCATTTTGGAAAGGCGGTCTACCACCACCATGATGGTGGTGCATCTCCCAGAGGGGGGCAAGTCTACTATAAAATCCATGGATATTTCTTTCCAGGGTTGTTCAGGAATGGGTAGTGGCCTCAAAAGTCCCCATGGCTTGGCATTAGGACCCTTATTGCGCTGGCACGTGGTGCAAGAGTTAACATATTTTCTACAGTCCTGTCTTAGGCTAGCCCACCAAAAAGAGCGCTGAACAAGTTCAGTGGTTCTTCATATTCCAAAATGTGTGGCAAGTTTGTGATCATGTGACATCTTTAGAACTTGGAGTCTAACTGATTGGAGAGCAAAAATCTTGTCCTGGTGCCATAAAAATCCATCTTGGCTTCTCAATGAGGACACTTCTGGCCCAGGGCACTGGGTTGAGGCTTGTTTAATCAACGTCTTTAAAGTGGGGTTCCAAATTAATTTTTTAAAAGCATGTTATTTCAGCATTCAATACAGTGGTACATATAAGATGACTTACTATTTTAAAAACCGCCGCCGATCTGCCGAGTTACTGTATAAAGAGACTTTAAAAAAATCTTTGCTGAAGTTTTCATTTTGCTTGTGGGCATGTGAAGCCCACAAGCATTTACTTCCTGGATTGTATTGACGAGTGATTCTAGCCATAGGGGAAGCGCACTGCATCCTGGGAAATGATGACACACATTTCCCAGGAGCAGTAGGGAGCTGAGGGAAATGATGTCAGAATCCGAGGTGATTCAGAAGGCAGATTTTGTGGGACCGCATAGCAACAGGTGAGTAAAAAAAAATAAACATTTTCAAATAATTTTTTTTAGGCTATTTTGTATTTTTGGTGGAAACTCCACTTTAAGTCAGGTTGGAGGAGTGAAAAAGTTTGAGTGGAAAGGATCGTACTTGGCTCTGTTTCAGGGGTGTTTGGAAACATTCGAGAGAGTGCATCCGCTTTCCCATTCTTGGAACCTGGCCGATATGTAAGATGAAAATTGAACCTGGAGAAAAACAAAGCCCATCAGGCTTGCCGGGGTCTTAAACGTTTGGCTGTCCTGAGGTACTCCAGGTTCTTATGGTCTGTAAAAATCATAATGGGATGAGCGGCACCCTCCAATAAGTATCTCCATTCTTCTAAAGGCAGATTTAATGGCCAATAGTTCTCGATTTCCGACGTCATAATTTCTCTCTGGTGAACTCATCTTTCAAGAGACGGAAGCAATGGGGTGAAGAAGAGCCTTGGGTCCCTGCCGTTGGGAAAGGATTGCCCCTGTAGCTACTTCAGAGGCGTCTACTTCCAAAATGTAGGGCAGAGTTGGATCCGGGTGCTGTGGAATTGGGGCGGACGTGAACAGATTTTTTAATTTGTCAAAGGCTGCCTGAGCTTCTGGGGACCACTGGAACCGGACCTTCTGATGGGTCAATTGAGTGATGGGTGCTATGGTGGTGGAGAAACCCTTCACAAACTTCCTGTAAAAATTGGAGAACCCTATGAAGCGCTGGACAACCTTCTTGTCCGAGGGAGCTAGCCAGTCGAGTATTGCTTCCACCTTCTTTGGGTCCATTGCAATTCCTTCTGTGGAGATGATGAGACCCAGAAATTGAATAGATGTTGTTTTCGAAATCACATTTGTCTGCTTTGACATATAGACCATGTTTTCTCAGGGCTAGGAGCACTTTATTTACGTGGGTTCCGTGAAGTTCCCAAAAGGCAGAAAAGATGAGAATATCATCGAGGTATACAATTACAAAGTAGTCAAGGAATTCCCGGAAGATATCGTTCACTAGATGCTGGAACGTGACTGGAGCGTTGCATAATCCGAACGGCATCACAAGGTATTCGAAGTGGCCGAACCGCGTCCTGAATGCTGTCTTCCACTCGTCTCTCTGGCGGATGCGGACAATATTTTTAGGCGCCCATTAGATCTAATTTAGTGAAGATCTGGGCAGTTCGGAACCTTTGAAAGAGTTCAGGAACAAGAGGGAGTGGGTATCGATTTTTTACGGTAATTTTATTGATGTCTCTTTAGTCTACACATGGCCGTAATGTGCCGTCCTTCTCCACAAAGAAAATACCCGCTCCAGCAAGAGAAGAAGAGCGTTGGATAAACCCCTTTTCAAGACTCTCATCAATATATAAACGTAAGGCCTCCAGCTCGTTCTCAGATAGAGGAAAGATTCGTCCGAACGGGATCTCAGCCCCCGGAAGCAGTTCAATCGGACAATCATAAGGCCGGTGAGGTGGGAGGACATCAGCCTTTTTCTTGTCAAAAACATCTATGAACTCATGATAAGCAGAAGGGACAAGCAGGAGGTTATCAGGAGCAGGTTGCACAGCCAGACAGCTAGCAGGCTACTGGAGCTGGGAGTAAAGCAATGTTGCAAGCAATAGTCTGAAGAAAAAAGAGATTTCCTTCTTGGCCCAGTTGATTTGTGGGTTGTGTGCGCCTGTAGCCACGGAATTCCCAAGATGGGAAACATTGGAGAACATAACATGTCAAAACTGACAAATTCTTGGTGGCCGGTATCAGTAGCAGTGAAGATGGGTATGGTTTCACGGGAGACAAGTCCAGAACTGGGCAAGGAACCATCGGCTA
The DNA here is from genome assembly GCA_029206835.1 of Rana muscosa. Lineage (NCBI taxonomy): Eukaryota > Metazoa > Chordata > Amphibia > Anura > Ranidae > Rana > Rana muscosa. Next base: position 110,807,251 of record CM055128.1, read on the forward strand.
ATAGAACTTCTAGTCTTTGTTTTTTCTCATAAAAAGGGGCACACCAAGTTTCTTGGCCAGAGATAAGTCCATAAAGCAACTACATGCCCCGGAGTTGATAATTGCTTGTAGTCGAACCTCCCTTCCTGCCACTTGTAAGGAGATAGGAAGAGCAAGGTAAGAATGGGAGGAGCCAGAGACTTGAAGATAAGTGGAACTTGGTGGGTAGGCCTTACTGGGTCCTATGGGGCAGCTGCGTAAAAAATGTCCAGCCCCTCCACAGTACAGGCAGAGATAGGCCCGCCGACTGCGTTTTCTCTCATCAAAGGTAAGGGGGGAACGGACCAGGCCAACTTGCTTTGGACCTCTTTTGAGACCTGCAGAACAGGCAGGCATGGGTGCAACAGCAGGTGGAGACCTGGGTGGCCTCTGGGTAGGCTGGAAGGTTTGAGCATATTCCGACCGCCGCTCCCGCAGGCGCCTGTCAAGCAGAATGGCTAGGTGGATAAGTTCATCAAGAGTGTCTGGAACAGCAACAGGGGCTAGTTCATCTTTAAGGGTCTTGGATAGTCCTTGGCGATACAAGCTGGAATGAGGCAGCACTCAGGTTTCAGTATCAGTGGACCATCTGCGGAATTCCGCTGTATAATCTTCCACTGGGCGTTCTCCTTGCCGTAAGGCGACTAAGGCAGATTCAGCGGAGGCCATATGCTGGGGGTCATCATACAAAAGAGTCATAGCCTCAAAGAAAGTGTCCATAGTGTTCAATGCCGGGTTCTTTTGTTCCAGCAGGTTATGAGACCAAGCTTGGGGTTCCTCGGATAGTAGGGAGATGATGAATCCTACTTTCACAAACTCGGAGTAAAAAGTTCTAGGCTGGAAGGCCAGGTACAGTAGGCACGCATTCTTAAAAGCCGAAACTTCTTTCGGTCACCGAAGAATCATTCGGGTGTTGGTACCCCTGGTTCAGGAGAAGGCATCATCACTGTATGGGTTGGGTTAGCAGATTCTTGAGGCAGGGAAGCTGATGCTGTGTTAGTGGAAGATGAGCTGGAGTCCACCAAGGCTGGAGCAACAGGCAAATGCTGCAGCCGATCTTCCAATTGATCATAACCCTCCTGGAGTTTCTGGATAGCTTGTGTAAGGATGGTGACTTGTTGGCACATCATCTTGAGCGGGGGAGCACTCGGCCTCGGTCATGGCTGGATTGTACTGTCACGTACCTGGTTGGAGGCCGAAATGCCGAGGGGGGCTTCCCTTGCGGCTGAGTGCAGTACACCTCTGAGGTTGGGTACAGAGGATGTAGTGCCCAGAGAAGCACAGGTTGCCAGATGGATCCAGGAGAGAAGAGCTGGCGAGTGCCTGAAGAATACTGGAGAATACAGGAAACACCGCTGGGCTGCAGTCTCTAGGAATCCTCGGTAACACTTGGCAAGGTGTGCACGAGGAGCAACAGTGGAAGCCGGCTGGGGGTCAAACACCGTGGATCCAGGCAGAAGATGCAGGTTGCAGGAAAGGAGACAAGCCAAAGGTCTGGTATTGGAAATCAGGCAGGAACAGATAACTGAGGCAAAGTCCGTGAAACAAGTCAGGATCAGGTGCTGGAGAAGGTAACAAGTCAGTAAAGCAAGCCATGGGGTCAAATCAGGAGAGCAGATCAGACAGGTCAGGAACAAGCCGGGTAACAACAGGAAGTCCAAACAGCAGTAGTACAGAGGCTCAGGAACTCAGGAAGGCTGACGACAATCCAGCAATTTGGGTCAGACAGTGGCAGCCTTTTATAGGCCAGCAGGGGGATCCACCTATCACATGATGTGCCTATGGTGCCCATTTCTTCTACTGGCAAGATTGCCAGTACTTCCACGGCCATTTCCCTGACACACACCCACTATATTTTTCGACTTAGGATAACACCTGGAGACGTGTTTACTACTTCTCATTACACGTAACACTCAACTGGAGAGTTACTATAATCTTACCTTTTCTTTCCTTTACCTTTTTCTGTCTTTTTTCTCTCTCTATATATATATTTTATTTTTATTTTTAATTCTGATAACCCACGGTTGTTTCACAAGTAATAAGCCATAACATCTAATATACCAAAATGTCTTATGCAATGATTAACAAACATTCTTTTGTGATATCCCATAATGTCAGGAGATTGAATACGCCAGAAAAAAAGAGTATCGTTACTCAGAGAATTACATAAAGCTAAACCAGCGGTGGTATTTCTCCAGGAGACTCACTTCAAGACAGGTAATATACCCAAATTACATGATAAACATTACCCACAAGTCTTCCACGCATCTAATTCCACATCCAAATCTAAAGGAGTGTCCATCTTACTACACAAGAACTCAGAGATTGTTGTTTCACAACAACTGACAGACACAGAAGGGAGATACATTTTCCTTAAAGGAAATTGGGTGGGGATTCCAATTACACTGCCCAATGTATACTTCCCCAACTCAGCACAAATTACATTTTGTCAACAGGTAATTGACGAATTAAAGAGCTTTGCGACGGGATGCATTGTGTTTGGGGGGGGGACTTCAACCTTGCGTTGAATCTCCTACAGGACGCGTCGGATGGAAAATCCAGCGTGCCATATAAAAAACTAAAGAAAATTAAATCACTTCTTGCCTCACTTACATTATTAGATTCATGGCTCTCTTGTAACCCAACAGGAAAGGACTTGACATACTTCTCGTCACGCCACAACAAATTCACACATATTGACTACATCTTCCTTGAACAAAGAGATTTACCCCTTTTACAATCAGCCAGGATAGGAATAAAGACTTTCTAGGACCACGCAACCCATATCAATGTCTTTACATAAAAAGGCCAGAAGGACTAGAGCCATGAATCGGAGGTTGAACCCCTCCCTGCTAATTGATATGGCAGACACAAACAAAATATCAGAAACGATTAAATATTATTTTAAAGAAAAGGAATCTGAAGACATACTACCTTTGAACATATGGGAAGCTCACAAATGTGTGGTCCGAAGGGAATTTATCAAGCTGGGGGCTGCAAAAAAGAGAGAAGCAGAAAAAGAACTTGTGATCCTGACTCAGGCCATAAGTGATATGGAAACAAAACACAAACAATCCTTAGCAATAGAGGCAGCCACAGCTCTACTTGAACTACGGAAAAAACTACAGTCCATCTTAAATCTTAAAGCCGAAAAGATTCTCTTTTCCAGAAAAGGGTTCTTCTATGAACATGGGGACAAGTCAGGTAAATTTTTAGCAAAAGCATTGAAAGAAACCCTAATTTCCACAAATATACTGGCCATGAAAACCAGACAAAACCAAATAACCAACGACACCAAAAAGATTGCGCAACGATTTCAAGAATATTACACCGACCTGTATAATTTACCACATACACATAAACCCAAAGACCTTACATGGTCAAGACCAGAAATAATACACAAGTTCCTCACAGAAAGTGGCCTTCCCACCTTAAACGACACAGACACACAAGCACTAGAGGACCTGATAACAGAACTAGAACTGACTGAAGCCATTAAATCACTCAAGTCAGGGAAAAGTCCAGGACCAGATGGATTTACAGCCCACCATTACAAGACCTTCTCCAAAGTTTTGACACCACACCTCCTCAAGACCTTGAACTCCCTGAAAAATCCACATGAAATCTCTGAAGATTTTCTGAGAGCGCATGTAACGGTATTGCCCAAACCCAATTAAGACCCTACAGACTGTGCCAACTACAGACCGATATCCCTACTTAACCTTGACCTGAAATTACATGCGAAAATATTAGCAAACCAATTAAGGCCATTACTGAATCAACTAATAGGACCAGAATAGGTGGGATTCATGCCTGGAGGAGAGACCAAAGATAATGTGATAAAAGTCATGAATCTCATACATAAATCCCACACAGATGACTATGAAGGCATGCTATTGTCAACTGACGCGGAGAAGGCCTTCGACCGTGTGTCGTGGGACTTCTTGTTTGCCACATGCTCCCATATCGGACTGAAATCACACATGTTGACTTGGATAAAGGCCTCATACCATAACCCGACAGCCCAAATCAAAATAAATGGTACATTATCTGAAAAAGTAAGGATTCAAAATGGGACTAGACAGGGATGCCACCTTTCACCACTACTATTCATTCTCACCCTAGAACCATTAATTTGCACTGTAAACAGAACACCTGATATTCATGGTTTCATTATCAACAAAATATATAAATGCGCAGCGTATGCCGACGATTTACTATTTTTTATATCCCAACCACACATTACCATGCCCAACCTATGCAACGTATTTGCCCAATATAGCTACATATCGAACTTTAAAATTAAATTATAAAAAATCCGAAGCACTGAATCTGACACTCCGAGATGCTACACTAAATAAACACAAAAAACTGCAAATTCAAATGGAAAACAACGTCCCTCACATACTTGGGAATACAATTAACCCCAAAATTATATTCAATGTATAAAGCCAACTTTCAACCCCTTTTACAAATAACTACCAAAGACCTAGAGAAGTGGACACTGAAATATTTTTCATGGTTTGGCAGGGCAGCTATAATTAAAATGTCAATCTTACCCAGAATACTATACTTCTTCCAAACGGTACCCATACTACTACCCTCAAGCTTATTTAGATCCCTACATACTGTGTTGAGAAGATTTCTTTGGGCCTCAAAAAAACAAGAATCAGTTTAAATATACTTACTATGAGTAAACAAACTGGAGGCACGGGTTTCCCCAATTTCAAAAATTATTACCTAGCTACACACCTAACTAGGATCATAGACTGGACCTGCCACAAAGAGAATAAAGACTGGGTGGGACTGGAAAATGACATAGGACCTATCCCGGTGACACATACCCCTTGGATACCTTGGAACTTATGTCCGAAACAATTGAAACAACACCCTCTCTGGGAAGAGTCCTCTCTTAGATATCTGGGGGTCCGTCTGACCCCATCCTTTAGCTCCCTTTACCAAGCCAACTTCCCCCCATTGTATCAAACAATCAGGGAGCTCCTTCAAAAATGGAAAGCTCATCGTATTTCCCTCTTGGGACGAATAACGTCCATCAAAATGGTCATTCTCCCCAAGCTCCTATATCTATTTCAGACGTTACCTATCCCTATCTCATACGCCCAGCTACGCAAGCTCCAGAGCAATATCCTCCGGTATGTCTGGAACTATAAAAAGCACAGGATACCGTGCTCGGTCATGATGGCATCACGTAGGGAGGGGGGTCTGGCGTTCCCTAACTTTGTCCGCTACTACCAAGCAGCCCAGCTCCGTGCGGTTGTCTCCTGGTTTCCCCAGAGGTCCTACAATAAATGGACGGAGGTGGAGAAGATTTGGTTAGCCCCAGTACACCCCAACAGCCTCCTCTGGGATGCAGACGTGAAGGTGGACCCCGTTCGCCTATTAGGCTCCATGTCCTTGCTTCGAGGGCTCTGGCGCAAGCTGTCCCGTGAAACAGACCTCATGTCAAAATATTCACTGATGAACTCTTTCATCTGCAACCCTAAAATACCAGACAGCCTAACCCACCAGATGTCCTGGCCCTGGGCCTCGCGGAACTTATTCCACTTCGGCCATCTAGTTGACCCAAGATCCCGTAGGCTGCTGACATTCTCGGAGCTCCAAACCAAACACGACCTGCCACGACAGGCGTTCTATAGTTACCTGCAGATCAGGCATTTCGCCCAGACCATAGCCCCACAACTTCAATTCTCGCCCCCCTCCACGTTTGAGCGTATTTTTCTGGAGGGACGTCACAGGAGGGGACAGATCACGGACATGTACCAGATTTTGAATGAGTTTAACATCCCGGCTCACGGGAAACATGCCTACATGCTGCGATGGGAGAGAGAGCTGGGAGAGGTGCTGTCGGAGGAGGCATGGCAGGCCGTCTGGAGGCAAGCTGCTAAAAGCTCCCTGTGCACCCTGTACAAGGAAAACTCGTACAAGATTCTTTTTTTTTGGTACCAGACCCCAGATATACTCCATAAAATTTACCCCTCCACATCTGATCGCTGCTGGCGCTGCCTGCAGGACAGAGGCTCTCTCTTCCACGTGTACTGGTCCTGTCCCCTCTTGGTCCCGTTCTGGCAATCCACACAACAACTACTGACCCGTCTCCTGGGGGTACCAATTCCCCTGACACCCAAACTGTTTTTGCTGGGCCTTGAGCAGCCTAAAGTTGCCAAGCCCTACAAAAAACTACTTAGACATATTTTGACGGCAGCCAGATGCCTAGTGGCTCCCAACTGGAAAAGGACCGTACCCCCGTCCCAGGAGGCCCTGTACTCCAGGATCAAAGACGTGGAACTCATGGAGAGGATGACGGCCAGGATACGTGACAGGCTAGAGGACCATGATGAGGTCTGGAGGGAGTGGCGCCGGCAGGAGGACATCCCGGGAGCGGGCGTGGGAGCGGACGTGGTAACTTAGACCTTCTCTTCACTGTCTCTTCTCTTAATTTCTCCCCCCTTTTTCTCTCTTTCTTCTCTCCCCCCCCCTCTTTTCTTTTTCCTCCCCTCTGAACTTTTTTTTTTTTTTTATGTTGCAGAATACTGATGCAGTCGTGTTGGTGCTCCTCACTGTTTGATACTGCCCATTGTATTATGTTTGTAGACTTTGCCACTGACGGGGTGGGCCCTTCAATTTCCTATTTGCATCTCCCAGCCCACGGGCCCGTGCCCCACTATGCTTGCTTCTTGTATGACATAGGCTGCTGTCTATTGGCATATGTCCATTATCTCTTTTTTTTTGATCTTTTGGTATCTCTGTATTCTTATGACCTGTGAACTGCTTCATATAAATAATAATAAAAAAACGTTAATTGGAAACAACACCCTCTCATAGGGGCAACACTAAAAAGCCTAGATACGATCACCCAGAGACACTCACTTACCTCCTCACTAGGGCTATTAACCCCACTGACAACAAATCCTGACTTCCCACCAGGAATGGATGAATCTATCCAAATCACTTTGCCACAGAAACACACAACTTCTAGTTGCACACTGCTTAAAAGGACAACAAAATCAAGTCACAACCAGATTTACGGAGAGAATTAGGACAAACGCCCCTTCAACCTTGGAAATACCGCCAAATACATGACTTCATAATGAACACCCAGAGACAAAAACATTTTACTAGACCCTTATCACCCTTCAAAACCAGATGTTTTATGGCTGCTACGACCACAAGGAACATCTCCTTAACATACAACTGGTTGCAGTCCCATGATGTACAGGAACCCAACAGACACAAAACATTTTGGGAAACAACCCTAAACAGATCCTTTACAAGAGATCAATGGCTACAAGCGTGTGTGTTCACACAGAAATGCGCAATCAGTGTGAGATTGCAAGAAAATAGGATTTTTATAACAGCTTACCTGTAAAATCCTTTTCTTGGAGTACATCACGGGACACAGAGCGGCATAGTCATTACTATGTGGGTTATATAGATACCTTCAGGTGCTGGCACTGGCAACTTCCAAAACCGGAAGTACCCTCCCCTATATAAGCCCCTCCCATCTGGGAGCACCTCAGTTTTGTAGCAAAGCAATAAGTGTCCCCAAAGAGGGGTGGGAGCTCTGTGTCCCGTGATGTACTCCAAGAAAAGGATTTTACAGGTAAGCTGTTATAAAAATCCTATTTTCTTTCTCGTACATCACGGGACACAGAGCGGCATAGTCATTACTATGTGGGATGTCCTAAAGCAATGCCCAATGAGGGGGGGGGATACACCATACATAAGCTGAGCGCTATCAGATATGAGGATCTTTTGCGGCCTGCAACACACTGCGCCCAAAGGCGACATCCTCCTGACTTCTAACGTCCACCTGGTAGAACCTAATAAAACGTGTGTACTGAAGACCACGTTGCGGCCTTACAGATTTGAGCCAGGGAGGCCTGGTGATGCACTGCCCATGAAGTTCCAACTGCTCTCGTGGAGTGCGCCCTAACTTTGAACGGAGGCGGTCTCCTGCTCAAGCCATAGGCTTGCATTATGACCTGTCGAATCCACTTGGCTAAAGTAGATTTTGACGCTGCCTGACCCTTTCTGGGGCCTTCCGGCAGAATAAACAAAGTATCCGTTCTGCGAATCTGAGCAGTGGCTTTTAGATAAGCTTTAACTGCTCTTACTACATCCAAAGAATGTAATAATTTTTCCTCTACTGAACTAGGTTTGGGGAAAAAAGAAGGAAGAACCACATCTTGGTTCAAATGAAACCTCGATACCACCTTCGGAAGAAAGGTTGGATGAGGACGTAACACTACTCTGTCCTTATGGATAACCAGATATGGCTTCCTACAGGACATAGCGGCTAATTCCGACACTCTTTTAGCCGAACAAATGGCTACTAGAAAAATCAATTTCCTGGTGAGAAGAACCAGGGAAATATGCTGTACTGGTTCAAATGGTTGTTTCTGTAGAACCGACAGAACCAGGTTTAAGTCCCATGGACATATGGGAATATTAACCGGAGGGCTAATACGCATCACTCCTTGTATAAAGGCTTTGACTAGTGAATGCGAAGTTCCTATCTACAGCCCACTGTAGGAAGTCCAGACTCCTACCTATTACGTACTTATGTGGATGCCATTTCTTGGCCTCACACCAGGCGATGTACGCCTTCCAGATTCTATAGTAGATCTGCCTGGATACCGGCTTCCTGGCATTGATCATGGTAGATACCACAGGATTAGAGAGCCCTCTCTTTTTTAGAATGTGGGCTTCAATAGCCAGGCCGACAAACCTAGGGCTGGTAAGGAAGGGTGGTATATCGGTCCTTGCGAAAGCAGGTCCGGACGACGTGGGAGAGTCCAAGGACTCCCCACTGACATTTTACAATCTCCGCGTACCATGCTCTTCGGGGCCACGCTGGAGCCACCAGAATCACTGGTTTCTTTTCTACCCTGATTCTGCGGAGTAATCGAGGTAACAATTGTGGCGGTGGGAATGCATATATCAGCTTGAACTGATCCCAAGGGAACACTAGGGCATCCGAGCCGCAAGCTAGGGGATCCCTTGTCCGAGAGACAAACCTGTCCACCTTTGCGTTGAATCTGGATGCTAGAAGATCTACATCCGGTGTTCCCCACCGCTGACATATTGTCCAGAAAACCTCGGGGTGAAGGGACCATTCCTCTGGGCATAATTGCTGGCGACTTAGAAAGTCCGCCTTCCAATTCTCCACTCCTGGAATGAATACCGCAGATATGGCTGGGACATATCTTTCTGCCCATTTCAGGATGTAATTTACTTCCCTCTGGGCTGCACGGCTCCTGGTGCCACCCTGATGATTGATATATGCCACTGCCGTGGCATTGTCTGATTGAATTCTGACAGGGGACCCTTGGAGTTTGGATGTCCATGCTACTAGGGCATACCGGGCTGCTCGTATCTCTAAGAGATTGATGGGCAGGGCCTTTTCCGCATCCGACCATCTGCCCTGGAGAGACCATTGCTCCAATACTGCTCCCCAGCCTATAAGGCTGGCATCTGTAGTGACCACCTTCCAAGAAATCGGACTGAAGGATTTCCCTTTTTCCAGATTCTAGGGAACCAACCACCAACGGAGGCTCTTGCGAACGGAAGGGGACAAGGACATTGTAAGTCTAGGGCCTGAACTTTTTTGTTCCAGGCTGACAGTATGGCCCCTTGCAAATTCCTTGAATGGAATTGACCGTAGGGTACTGCTTCGAATGATGCCACCATTTTTCCCAGCAGCCTCATGCACAGGCGTATGGACGGCTGTCTTTTTTGTACCCACTAAGTGGATCAAATCTTTCAAAGACAACACCTTTCCTTGAGGCAAGAATATTTTTCTCTGGCCTGAATCCAACCTTAGCCCCAAGTATTCCAGACTTTTGACTGGTTTTTAGGGCTGACTTGTCTCGGTTGATAATCCAACCGTGAGATTCCAGATACTTGATTGTCTTGTGAACGACCACGTCTAGTTTTTTCACTGAGTGGTCTATCAGCAACAAGTCATCTAGATATGCCATTATCATTACACCTTGTGTTCTTAGATTGGCCAATAAAGGGCCAGAATTTTTGTAAACACTCGTGGTGCTGTGGCCAGACCGAAGGGTAAGGCTCTGAACTGAAAATGGCGCCCTTCTACTGCAAAGCGTAGAAATTTTTGGTGGACTGGAAAGATGGGAATGTGCAAATAAGCATCTTTGATGTCGATCGCGGCTAACCAATCCTCCCCTTGTAGGGCAGTGGCCACCGATCGGATCGACTCCATCGGAAAGTCCTGATATACAGGAATTTGTTTAGCCCTTTTAGAATTAATATGGGCCTCCCGTCCCCGTTTGCTTCGGGACTGTAAAGAGGTTTGAGTAAAACCCGAACCCCCATTCTTCCAGGGGAACCTCCATAATTACTCCTTGGAGCAATAGTTGTTCTAGTGCCAACAGGAGGGACTCTCTCTTCCGGGGATCCCTTGGCACGTTTGACCTCAAAAATGGGAAGGAGGAGAGTCTTAACTCCAATCTGTATCCCAAACATACTGCGGAGAGCACCTATCTGTTTTGATCGTGTCCCGCCAGGTCTCTTGCGAACAACTGGAGTCCTCCCCCCACCCGACTGAGTGGGGGCAACCCTTCAATGAATTTAACTTTGGGGGAGGTTTTGTACCTCCCCTGACCCAGGGTTTCTCATTACCCTGCGATTGTCCCTGTTTTTTACCCCCGGGAATTGACCGAGGAGGCCGTCGGAACTGTTACACAGCCGATGCCCCAGGGACTGGAGAAGCAGGCCTCTTAAAGAGGGACCTCTAACTCTGTTTTTAACCGGCAAGAGTGTATTTTTACCGCTGGAAATTTTCTGGATATATTTGTCCAGGTCTTCCCTGAATAAGCGTTCACCATGAAATGGGACGCTAACCAGCCATTCTTTACAGGGAGCTTCAGCAGACCAGTTTTTGAGCCATAGAAGCCTACGCATATGTACTACAGACAGCGTAAGGCGGGAGGCCTGATGGATTGAATCCTTTATGGTGTCAACCGCAAAGCCTAAGGCTCTAGGTAGATCAGCTAGGGCAAGGGCCTGCTGATCTGTCAAGTCCCTCAAGACCTGTTTCAACTGATCCTTCACTGCTTAGCAGACCCCACTGCTGGTTGTGTCACCAAGCTTGCTGTAGAAAGAAGCAGACTTTCATAAGGACTCCAATCTTTTATCTATTGGGTTCTTGAACATTTGGACATTATCCACTGGACATGTCAGTGATTTATACACACAAGAGATGGCTGCGTCCACTGTAGGGACCTTCCATTTTTTGATGAACTTATCCTCCATGGGATAGACCACCGGAAATCTCTTGGGGGGAATAAATATTTTCTCAGGATGTTCCCAATCCTGGTAAATGAGCCCTTTCAGTAAAGGGTGAAGTGGAAAAGAACAGACAGTCTGGGGGCTTCTAGTGACCCCAACGAGGATACAGTAGTGGTTGATGGTTCCGCAAGGTGCATTTTTAAATGCTGATCGGACCATGTTAGTCAGAGACTGAACCCATAATCTTTCAGCTTGAGATGCTGAGAAAAGGTTCCCCCCACTGTTGATTCCTCTATAACAGAATCAACCTCATCCTGATCCCCTTCAGGCAGGTCGATCCCTGTATGGGACTGTTGCTCCGCTAACAGGTACTCTGAAGGAGGAGACGGAGATCAGGCGTGCTTTCCCTGTGACAGGGAGGCAGCGATCAATGTTGACAATCTCTCTCTAATCCTCCCAGAGCTGAGGAAAAAACCTCCTCTATTACATACACAGGAGCAGGTGAACTGAGGACAGCCACAGTACCAAGTACCCCTGCGGGGTCTCTACGGTCACTTACCTCTGAACTTCAGGGGAGACTGGTGCAGCAGAAGCATGCCCAAGATCCTCAGAGCCCGATGAGACCCCCTTCGCTTCCTGGAAGATTCAGTTCCGGAGCTTCTGGACGGCATATTCCTAAGCCTAAAGCTGAGGTATTCCAGCCGTAATACACCACTTTTACTGAGAATAGTCTAGCACAATTGCTGCTATATAACAGTTGGTGTCTACTAAAGTGCCTTTCTAGGGGATGCCTGCATCAACCGCCTCTGTGTGCCTTTATACTGTTGCTATCTCTGTCTGTGCACTTCAATAGCCAGCTATGATTGTGCTTTAAAACACGCTGGACGCCCGCACATGCGCAGTAGCGCCGCGGCGCACACCGAGCGTCATCCACCCGCTCCGCCCCTTTTTCCAGATCGCCTCTATATATAGAGGCGCGTGCACGCGCACGCGCGCGGGCACGTGCGCCTTCGGCGCCTTTTTTGAAAAAAATAAGGAGCTAGATGGGAGCCAGGGTCCCTGCCGCAGGGCCCGGGGATGGATGAGCACAGCAACAGGGCAGAGGAGACAGCTTCCCAGCAGAGAACTTACCAACTGCCTGGATTTGATTTTGGAAGAAAAAAATCCACATTACAAGAAAAAGAACCATAGCGGCCTCTAGTGTCTAACACAGGTACCGCGGTCTTACATTTTTTTTTTATTTTTTTTTTCTTGCCTACTATTAAAATTTTTAAATTTTCTCAGTAGTAACAGGCATACACAGAATATTAGCGGGAATACCTTAGGTAACAGGCAGAAAGACAAAATAGGCTTGGGGGTCCCTCAATAGAACCAAGTTCCTGAGGGCCCCCACTTACCTTTTCCTCGCCGCAGGACTCTGTTTGGTCCACAGAAGCCCAAACTTCACCTATCACAGCAGGCATTGTAATTAAACCTTCAGGGACCGGGTTCCCAAGGATTCCACTCCCCTGGACCTGTATAGCACCCTGCACAGAAAACATCTTGGTCGTGGGTATGACCAGAGCTCTGGATCCCAGGGTCCAGCCCTCCTAAGAGAGGCATTACAGGCAAAACCTTGCTCTTCTCTTGCAAGGCCCGGGTACCGACCGTTTAGCTATGAAGCTTTTTTGGTCGGATCCGGAATAGCTTACTGAGGCCCAAAAGAACCTGTACGCAAGCTCAGTGAAAAACACATGTTACTTCTTGGCCAACACCTTAGACACTGGCAAAAAACTGAGGTGCTCCCAGATGGGAGGGGCTTATATAGGGGAGGGTACTTCCGGTTTTGGAAGTTGCCAGTGCCAGCACCTGAAGGTATCTATATAACCCACATAGTAATGACTATGCCGCTCTGTGTCCCGTGATGTACGAGAAAGAAACATCATTTAAAATTCAAACAAATTGGTACATCACACCAAGCAAATTACACAAATGGTTTTCATCAGTCCCTGGGCATTGTTGGCGCTGCAACCAAGAAGGCGGCACCTTATAGCACATCTGGCGGGAATGTAACTTGATTAAACCCTTTTGGAATCAAGTAACCAAAACCATAAAACACATTACAGAAACAAAGATTAAATTAGACGCTGCTTGCTGCCTCATAAACATCTCCAATTGCACATTGAGAAAATACAAGAACTCTTTGATAAGATTCTTGATCACAGCAGCAAAAACAGTGATACCAAGACACTGGAGAAGTACCACCGCACCCACAATCAAAGAATGGCTGGATGAGATACATCTCCTTAAGGGCATGGAGGAGATCAGGGCAACAACACAAGGGAACACAGAAAATTTCAATAAAACCTGGCAACCGTGGGTCATCTTTAGATATTCTGATTCCTATGCCACTCTCACACAGAGATAGATTTTTAACAGAGATCATGAACAATTAATATCTCTCCTTTATTTTTATACATTCTCTTTTTCCTCTCTTTCCTCTTTGTTATTTTATTTCTCTCTAAGGGCAACTTTCAAAGGCCCACAAAGTTTATATTTCTTCCTTGATGAATAACAGTATTTTCCAAATAGAGCATTGCAGTAAAAATTGGTTGATTGTGAAATCATTCTATTTGAGTGAAGATTCATCCAGACCACTAATACTAAATGTAGAAGCACAATATAACAATGTGATCTGCTTGAACATTGCCTCTCCTATTAAAATACTCTACTGCTGAATTCAATTATACAATGTTATAACTTCTATGCAATTTCTTTATACAAATGTTAGTATGATTATACAAATGCTACTTTTAACCACTTGACAACTGGGCACATAACCCCCTTCCTGCCCAGGCGAAATTTCAGGTTTCAGCGCCGTCACGCTTTGAATGACAATTGCGCGGTCGTGCGACGTGGCTCCCAAACAAAATTGACGTCCTTTTTTTCCCACAAATAGAGCTTTCTTTTGGCGGTCTTTGATCATTTCTGCGGTTTTTATTTTTTGCGCTATAAACAAAAATAGAGCGACAATTTTGAAAAAAAACACAATATTTTTTAATTTTTGCTATAATTAATATCCCATTTTTTTTTTTTAAAAAACTATTTTTTTCCTCAGTTTAGGCCGATACGTATTCTACATATTTTAGGTAAAAAAAAAAATCGCAATAGGCGTATAGTGATTGGTTTGCGCAAAAGTTTTAGCGCCTACAAAATAGGGAATAGAATTATGATTTTTTTTAAATTATTTTTTTATTTATTTTTTTACTAGTAATGGCATCGATCTGCGATTTTTTTTTTGTGACTGTGACATTACGGCGGACACATCGGACACTTTTGACACATTTTTTGGACCATTCACATTTATACAGCGAACAGTGCTAAAAATATGCACTGATTACTGTATAAATGTGACTGGCAGGGAAGGGGTTAACCACTAGGGGGCGATCAAGGGGTTAATATGTTCCCTGCTAGATGTTCTTACTGTGGGGGGGAGGGGACTGACTGGGGGAGGTGACTGATGGTTGTCCCTATGTACAAGGGACACACCATCCGTCTCCTCTCCCCGACAGGACGTGGATCTCTGTGTTTACACACAGAGATCCACGTCCCTGGCTCTGTGACAGCCGATCGCTCGTACCTGGCGGACATCGCGGCCGCCAGGCACGCGCATCGGCACTCGCCTGACACGGCGGGCACAGTTTTTCCCCGACGCGCGCCCGCGGTGGCGCGCATCGCGGAAGTAAACAAGAGGACGTCCATGGACGTCCTATCAGCAATTGACGACCGCTTTGCGGACGTCTTTTGCTTATAGCCCGGGCGCGAAGTGGTTAAGCATCAATAAAAGCTTTATTGATTTTAAAAAAAAGAAACACACCGTCATATTACATCATCGATTACATAGTAGTGACATACACATCCACTTTTTGAGTGGGATAAAAAGTAGTTACAGATGACAGAGAGGAGCTCTCTCTCTCTCTCGGGCAGAAAGAATGCTAAAGAGGCTAAATGCTGGAATTCGAGAAGATGCCTGGCTAAAGGAAGATCTCGGAGGAATCTAGAGAGAGACTGGGAGATCTTGAAAGGCATAAAGATGTAGGAGGTTGAAAGAAGTCCTGTGGGACTCATTATTCTGATACTTCTCAAAAACAACGTTTCTTAGACTACTGGTAAAGTATTAATCTTATATATTAATCTTTTCATGTGTACCTTTTTGGTAATTGAATTGTTTTTGCATATACATTACTAAAACCATTTAAATATATGACAGAGCAAATTGGAGTTGTCTTATTTTTAACTGCAGTATGAAATAATTAAATTCCAAATATTAAGAGACATACACACTTTTGTCTCTAAAAAGCTCAGGCCAATGTCTGTGCAATGGTTTTTATCATGATATGTGTGTAAAATAGATTCATTCTAAATTTAACATAAGTCTATATTGGATTATCAAGCTGTGCACAATAGGACATTTTGTCTGTGCATGTTTAAAGTTTAAAGTGGAAGTAAACCCTCCTATCATTTTCAGGCAAGGAAGCTGCCATCTTGGCCTCTGTTTAATCTTCAACTGCCATGATGCTGCACATGTGATCAGTTATGACACCAGCCATTGGATGGTTTGACAGTTTGGTTGAGAGCACAACCAATTTGACAGTTGGCATTCCCGGCATGCCGGGAATGTAACTGCTTTTTGAAACTTTAAATCAATGGGTTTACTTCCACTTTAAGTTAGAAGATCTGTTTGTTTTGAGAAGGAATCACACCGTATTAAAGTAAAGCCAATTGTTTACACAAGTCCGTGGAGTCACGGAAAGCTATTCACTAAATTTACAAAGTCTTTAATATACCCAGTATCATCCAAGTATTGAAATTTGGTATTTTGTAATAAGAGCTTGCGTAGAAATGTGAATATTATTTGTATCATCATTTATCTTTGATATTTAGAAGTATATCCATTTATTTGTATTATCACGAAATATACCTGATATTAATTTGCACTGTATTTTTAGTTAATAAATATATGTATTTTAAGCATATCATTTGTGTCACTTGTCTTCAAAATAGCACGGATAAACAAACTTGAATTTCTTGTTTGTGGAAAAATTTAAAATCTCCCAAAAAAAGATTTGCATAATTTCATAAATACAATCCTGTTTTATTATTTCAGTATAAACATTCTGACATGTCCATATCAAATGTAAATACTTTTATTGGCACATGTTAAACAAAATACAAAAGCAGAAGCGTTTCGGCACACCCTCTTGATCACTGCCTGTAGAGGAATCAGGACCTCCTTCCTTCTGCTGGTGATCCCCCTAATGAGAGCTAAAAATCTATATAGAGGAATCAAGACCTCCTTTCTCTTGTGGATAATCACAAATAGCAACTTTCCTCAGCAAGTAGCAGTAGAACTGCAGCTATACTAGCTTCTTGCTGCATTCTCCAGGAATACATGCCAAATCTACTTAGGTCAAGTAATGTCTGTTGCCTGGCATAAAGTAAAACAAGGTCTCCATGCTGCGGACATAGAGAATGTTAACAGCTATGAGGCTGGGACTACAGTGTTACCCTGTGTTTGCCCATGCACCTTCCCGTGTTGCGTTAAAGCAGCCCATTTGTTTGAATAGGCTGCCTAACCAAGCCAAAAAAGTTGTATGGATAATTTTTGGCAGCGCAGGGCGATGGAAGTGCATTAAGAATGTGTGTCAGAGTGCCATGCACAATGAATGGCATTACATCACACAAACGCATGTAATACGCATTACCACAGTGCTTAACAGTGTTAACAGGGGCCTTAGGTGTACAAACCCTGTATCAGTCCACCTAGAATGAAAAAAACTAACAATATTGGATGAAGTTGTATTTAAGGCCTTGTTCACAGTGCACTATATCGTAGGCCAGTGCAGGGCTGTGTTTACTCATAGTGGGATGCACAGGTGCTCTCTGTCCCACTGATGTCTATTGGGAAACAGTGGCAGCATGGACACAGTCGTTGTGTCCCAATATGACATCTGTGTGGATGCGTGCTCTCAAACTCACACTGTCTGCATTCAAGGACACACACCTACACACATATGAAAGCCAGATTGAGACACAGCGTTTATGTCCGTGCAGCTGCTGTGTCCAAATAGACATCTGTGGGATTGCCTGCACGGAGGTAAATTGAACACCTGTGCATCCCCATGCGGGTAAACTCAATCCTAAATGGGCATATGGTATAATATGTCCTGTGTGTATGGTGCCTAAATCCTGTGGACTTACCATCGCCAGATTCTAGCTCTCCCAGTGCCATGTAATATGATCCGAGACGGGGAGAAAATGGTTCCACGAACTTAGTGTTCACATGAAGCTTGTGCTGAGCTGCTGACTGCTGGGCTGTGAGTACTGCCTCTGATTGAGTGAAATCATAGCTGCTAAGCCTGCACACAGAAGAGATACAAGTACTAGGTTATTGCGTTACCTTCAGTTATCAGAGCAAAAATAAAATGCCTGTAAAACCAATTAAGATGAACTAACAGTTGAAAGGCCTGCTACAGGGGCTACTATTCTTAAAACAAATCAATACAAAATGGGGAAATTTATGAAAACTGGGGAAGACAGAATCTAGTGCTTCTGTGAATGGCAACCAATCAGCTTCTATCTTTAGCTTGTTCAGTTAAGCTTTGAAAATTAAACCTAGAAGCTGATTGGTTGTCACGCACAGCTGCTCCAGATTCTGGATGCTGCAGTTTTAGTAGATTCCCCTCAACGACTTAAAGCTGAACTCCAGGTATGGTCCCAATTGCATAGTTACATTGGTTCAACCTGGCCCAATAAAAGGATATGCATATCTCATTCTTAAGGGGAATGACAACCACTGTAGTAGCAGACACAATCTTCAGAGTCCTTGCGGTTTGTGAATGGGCACGGTGCATAGTGAACAACCCACTGTATTCACTATGCAGAAGAAAAGTTGCTAGCTAAACACCGACATTCACAAAACACCTTGTATTTTTTTTAAATTAATATAGGGTATTCTCTGGTTGGACAAGATGGAGAGGCAGGGTGGTGATGTCAGGATCTCCACACCCTGTATTCATTAAACACTACCCGTACGTCTGTACTTTGACACTAAATACTGGGGTTATGGCAGCAGCTTACCTGTCCATTGCTCTTAACCACTTAAGCCCCGGACCATTTGGTAGCTAAAGGACCAGAGGTGATTTCAGAATTTTGCACTGCGCTGCTTTAACTGTAAATTGTGTGGACATGTTGTACCCAAACGAAATTTGCGTCCTTTTCTTCCCATAAATAGAGCTTTCTTTTAATGGTATTTGATTGCCTCTGCGATTTAAATTTTTTGCGATATAAACGGAAAAAGACCGAAAATTTTGAAAAAAAATGATATTTTCTACTTTTTGTTATAAGAAAAATCGAATAAACTCAATTTTAGTCATACATTTAGGCCAAAATGTATTCAGCCACATGTCTTTAGTAAAAAAAATGTCAATAAGCGTATATTTATTGGTTTGCGCAAAAGTTATAGCGTCTACAAACTCGGGTACATTTTCTGGAATTTACACAGCTTTTAGTTTATGACTGCCTATCTCATTTCTTGAGGTGCTAAAATGGCAGGGCAGTAAAAAACCACCCCAAATGACCCCATTTTGGAAAGTAGACATCCCAAGGAAATTGCTGAGAGGCATGTTGAGCCCATTGAATATTTTTTTTTTTGTCTCAAGTGATTGAATAATGACTAAAAAAAAAAAAAAAAAAAAATTACTAAAAGTTGTCACTAAATGATATATTGCTCACACATGCCATGATTATATGTGGAATTACACCCCAAAATACATTTTGCTGCTTCTCCTGAGTACGGGGATACCACATGTGTGGGACTTTTTAGGAGCCTAGCCGCGTACAAGACCCCGAAAACCAAGCACCGCCTTCAGGATTTCTAGGCACAAATTTTTGATTTCATTTCTCACTACCTATCACAGTTTCGAAGGCCATAAAATGCCAAAATAGCACAAACCCCCCCCCCCCAAATGACCCCATTTTGGAAAGTAGACACCCCAAGCTATTTGCTGAGAGGCATGGTGAGTATTTTACAGCTCTCATTTGTTTTTGAAAATGAAGAAAATACATTTTTTTTTTTTTTTTCAATTTTCAAAACTTTGTGACAAAAAGCGAGATCTGCAAAATACTCACCATACCTCTCAGCAAATAGCTTGGGGTGTCTACTTTCCAAAATGGGGTCATTTGGGGGGGTTTTGTGCCATCTGGGCATTCCATGGCCTCCGAAACTGTGATAGGCAGTGAGAAGTGAAATCAAAAATTTACACCCTTAGAAAGCCTGAAGGCGGTGCTTGGTTTTGGGGTCCCGTACGCGGCTAGGCTCCCAAAAAGTCCCTGTATTCAGGAGAAGCAACAGAATGTATTTTGGGGTGTAATTCCACATATGCCCATGGCATGTTTGAGCAATATATCATTTAGTGACAACTTTGTGCAAAAAAAACTAAATAAATAAATAAATTGTCTTTTTTCCGCAACTTGTGTCAACATATAAAATATTCCATGGACTCGACATGCCTCTCAGTATATAGCTTGGGGTGTCTACTTTCCAAAATGGGGTCATTTGGGGGGGGTTTTGAACTGTTCTGGCATTTTATACACAAAATTTGGAAGCTTACATCCACTCTTCTAAAGCCCTTTTTGACACTTTTTGTTTACATGAAAACATTTTTTTTTTGCAAGAAAATTATGTTGAACCCCCAAACATTATATATATTTTTAAAGCAAAGGCCCTACAGATTAAAATGGTGGGTGTTGCATTTTTTTTCTACACGGTATTTGCGCAGCGATTTTTCAAACGCATTTTTGGGGGAAAAAATATATTTTTTTTTATTTTAATGCACTAAAACACACTATATTGCCCAAATGTTTGATGAAATAAAAAAGATGATCTTAGGCCGAGTACATAGATACCAAACACGACATGCTTTAAAATTTCGCACAAACGCGCATTGGCGACAAACTACATACATTTTTAAAAGCCTTTAAAAGCCTTTACAGGTTACCCCGTTAGATTTACAGAGGAGGTCTACTGCTAAAATTACTGCCCTCGATCTGACCTTCGCGGTGATACCTCACATGCATGGTGCAATTGCTGTTTACATATGACGCCAGACCGACGCTTGCGTTCGCCATTGGGAAAGAGCAGGGCAGGACAGGGGTGCTTTTTTTTTATTATTAATTTTGCTTTTTTATTTTATTTTTAAACTGTTGCTTCCATATTTTTTTTTTTTATCATTTTTTTGTTATCTCAGGGAATGTAAATATCCCCTATGATAGCAATAGGTAGTGACAGGTACTCTTTTTTTGAAAAAACTGGGGTCTATTGGACCCTAGGTCTTTCCTCTGCCCTCAAACCATCTGACCACACCAAGATCGGTGTGATAAAATGCTTTCCCAATTTCCCAATGGCGCTTTTTATATCCGGGGGGGGGGGGACATTCCCTCCCACTGCTTGTAAAAGCAGTCCAGAGGCTAATTAGCCACTAGGATTGCTTTTACATGAAAGCCGGCCGCTGGCTGAAAAGAATGATACCAAGATGATACCTAAACCCGCAGGCATCATTCTGGTATAAACATTCAAAGTCCAGCAACATACCAGTACGTTGCTGGTCCTTGTTGGACATGTATTGAAATCTTTTTTTTCATGCAGCCTGTTGGCTGAACGAAAAAAAAAGATTGATCGGTGGGTATGCCCACCATTAGAATACCGCCCTTCTTCCACCCACTTCTAATGATGGGCATACATGCACCATTTATATATGCCGAAGCATGGGGCATCTTCCCGCAAAAGTTATGCCGCGTACACACGGTCGGACTTTTCCACGGGCAAGCCTCCGTCGGAATTTCGACCGTATGTACGCGGCATTAGGAGCAAAATCGCTCCTCCGCCCCTGCTACCCCAATGCTTCGGCATAATAGGATTTTTGTACTCACCGTAAAATCCATTTCTCTGACGTCCATGGACTGACACAGCTGGATACTGTAAACGTGTGGGTATATGTCCCTGCTCGCAGGAGAAGATCTAGGCAGAATGTTAGATGTTAAAACATTCTAGAACAAACCAGAGCTGAACAGCCCCGCCCAGGGGGGCGGTCCCTCCGGACATTACCCTCCCACCTGCAGCTAGCAGACCTCAGTTCGTAAAAAAGCAGTACAAACCTTAAAAGGAAGGGTGGGTGCTGTGTCAGTCCATGGACGTCAGAGAAATGGATTTTACGGTGAGTACAAAAATCCTATTTTCTCTTATCGTCCATGGACTGACACAGCTGGATACTGTAAACGTGTGGGACGTCCCAAAGCAGTATCAGAAGGGTGGGAGCAAAACTTCACTCCAAACAAGCAGAGCTCCTCAATGGAGGAGTTGCGACATTAAACAGCGGCCTGCAATGCTTTGCGGCCGAAGGGAGCATCCGAAGATGCAGCCACATCGACCTTATAAAATCTTGAAAAGGTATGAACGGACGACCAGGTCGTCGCCTTGCACACTTGTGCAACCGACGCTTTATGTCGGAAGGCCCGGGAAGCACCAATTGCCTTGGTGGAATGCGCCGCAACCGGAAAGGGAGGCGCCCGCCCCTTAAGGGCATAGGCCTGTATGACGGTCTGCCTGATCCACCTAAAGACGGTGGCAGACGACACCGCTCGGCCCTGTTTTGGACCAGACACAGATTTTCGAATGGAAACAGTAGCAGACAGGTACACTCGTAAGGCTTGTACCCATCTTAATGTATGAAGCGCAAACTCTCAGGGATGCGATGGGTGAGGACACAAGGACGGAAGAACAATGTCCTTCTTAAGGTGAAAGGCCAAGACCATCCTTAGAAAAGAACGATGGTCGTGGGCGCAACACCAACATATCCTTATGGAGGACCAAGTAAGGCGACTTGCCGGACAAGCCCAGCAACTCAGACACCCGTCTAACCAAAGCAATGGCCACTAAGGCCAACTTCCGGGACAAGGTCAAGAGAGGAATCTCTCTGATATTCTCAAAGGGATGTTCTTGGAGAACCGAGATGCATCAAAATCAGATCCCAAGTAGGGAGAGGAGGCTTGACAGGGGGGATCACATGGCAAACCCCCTGCACAAAAGGTGCTTATCAAGGAATGGCCCGGTAGCGGTCGTTGAAAAAGACAGCCCGGGCAGAAATCCGACCCTCAAAAAAAGGTATGCAAGGCCAGCTTTTGGGTCACACCACGCTGTAAGAACAGCAAAATCCTGGGAATGGAATACATCCGAGGATGCCACTCAAGTTCCTCGCACATAGCGATGTAAGCCTTCCAGGTACGGTGAGATATCTTTCTGGAGGAAGATTCCCGTGTCAACAACATAGAAGAGATGACCGAATACGAGAGAACTCGGTCCTTCAGCACCTGGCTTTAAACAGCCATGCCATTAAAGCCAAGGACTGTAAAGCAGAATGAAGTATGGGATCATGAGACAGAAGGTCCACCCCAATAGGCCTTCGCCAGGAATGTCTGCGACTAGCCGAAGTAGATCGGCGTACCAATGTCGCCGTTCCAGAGCACTGGAATGGCCTCAGCCCCTACTCTGCGAAGCCGGCGAGGCAACAACAGTAGCGGAGGGTAAGCATATATCAGGTGATACTGCCCCCACGGGCTTCCAGCGCGTCAGACGCGTCCGCCCAGGGGTCCCTGGACCTGACCACGATCTTGCCACCTTGCGAGTGAGTCGAGAGGCCACAAGGTCCACTTCCGGTGCCCCACCTCCGGTAAAGAAGGTGAAAACACCTCCGGATGCAAGGACCCTTTGCCTGCAATGCACACGGCCGACAGGACCGTCTTGCAGCGAGATGTATGAAAATCCCAAAGAGACTCCGCAATGTATCGGAGAAGGGAGGCCCCAGTGTACAGGGTGCCTCAAATGTTGGCCAATAAAGGCAACTTGACGGAACTTCCCTAGAAACTCGGTCAGAGGACTAGTACCTCAGCCTCCACAGGTGGCGCGAACCCACCCCGGGCACAGAGACCCTAAAGGCTAAAGCAGTTGTAGTGCACCTGCTAGACGACTGATGGATGAAGCAGAGGCTTTTTCCCAGTCATTGAGCTATAAAAAATGCCAGAGACGCAGCCACTAACGGGCGTAACGCTAACCCCAACCTGGCGAACACAGTCCAAGCCAGCGCTTCTGATCACCACTGAAAGCAGGTGGAAAGTGATACCCCTGAAACCAGGGATCCTTGTGACAATGCTCCATCCAGCAGCTACCCATGGATAGGTGCCGATTGTGCAAACACATAGTTTATACTATGTATTGCGTCAAACGCACAAATGGAGAGTGTGGGAGGAAACCCACCCAGCCACAAAGAGCATAATACCACCATATACGGCGTATGTAGTTTAGTATTTGTGGATAAACCTATTAAACACGTATATACTGTGCCAGCGATGAAGGCGCGCACATCATCGGGGCCTGGACGTAAACCAGCCACGCAGATTGCGTACACAATCGTGTAGGCATGTTAGCCTGCGAATAAACAAATTGCACATGTTTATACTGTGCATAGCGCTGAGAATGCGCACACCATTGGAACGCAGGGGAGAAACCTGAGCACCCGGATGAAACCCATGCAGACTGCATGCGCATACCGTGTATGGTATTATAGTATGTGTGCTAAACATTTTGCACAAGCCCATGTGTGCATAGCACCGAAGGCGCGCACACTGTTGGCGCGTGGGAGGAACCGAAGTACCCCACGCATACTCAGAGAATGCAATACCTACAGCTACTGTAAATGTATTTAGTGTAGTGTATAGACATAATGTGTATGTTTACACTGTGTATTGCACCAAAGGCATGCATGTCATGTAGCGTGGGTGGAAACCCACGCAGACTGCATACGCATACCGTGTAGGTATTATAGTGTGAGTGCTAAACATTTTGCACAAGCTCATGTGTGCATAGCACCGAAGGCGCGCACACCATTGGCGCGTGGGAGGTACTGAAGTACCCCACGCATACTCAGAGAATGCAATACCTACAACTACTGTGAATGTATTTAGTGTAGTGTATAAACATAATGTGTATGTTTACATTGTGTATTGCACCAAAGGCATGCATGTCATGTAGCGTGGGCGGAAACCCACGCAGAGTGCAAAGACATACCGGGTAGGTATGTTAGTATGTGGATATCCAATCGCACAAATTTAGACTGTGCATAGCGCCGAAGCGCCCATACCAATGGAGTGTGGGAGGAAACCGGAGTACCCGAAGGAAAACCACACAGACTGCCTACACATACCGTGTATGTATTTTAGCATGCGTGATAAACATTGAACATGTTTAACTGTGCAGAAGGCCAAAGGCGCACATACCGTCAGCGCGCGGGAGGAAACCGGAACACTCGGAAGAACTCCACGCAAACAGCACACAGATACCGTGTAGGAATGATAGCATGTGAATCAACATATTGCACATGTTTATGCTGTGCATTTCCATTGGAGCGTGGGGGGAAACCGGAGTACCCGGAGGAACCCCACGCAAACAGTATACCCATACTGTAAACATGTATAATATGTGCAATAAACATATTGAACATGTCTATATACTGTGCAGAGAGCTGAAGCGCACATACCATGAGAGTGCGGGAGGACACCGGAGCCCCCGCCAACCCAGAGAGTATAATACATACATATACTGTGAATGTATTTGGAGTCGTGCATAAACATATTTTGTACGTTTATATCATGTATGGCACTGAAACACAGCATTGGAACGTGGGGACAGCCACGCAGACACAGAGACCAATAACACATACATACACTGTGAATGTATGCAGTGTAGAGGTATAGGATGAGTTAAATTATGGCGCAGAGGCGCATAATCTTCTCTGTATCATTCCAACCTGCTTGACTGGGCTGCTGAAGCAGCATGCAGGTAACAGGTAACCTCTGATCCTCAGACCGTGTGTCTGTCAGAGCTCAAATCATTCCCCAGGAAATGGCGGGAAATGTTACCTCAGGTATCACACATAAGGCTCACAGGGACTACAGACATAAATGAATAAAGTCCTCCCTCATCCATGCTGCTCTTGAGGCAGTGTGAGGAAAACAGTGAGGAAACTGTGTAAAAGAAAAGCTTGTCACAGCAATTCCAGCCTGACAGTGTTCCTCACATCAATGAGATCACTTACAAGCACCCTGTCATTCACTGACACAGAACTGGAGTCTTCCTAACAAGGGAATGTCCTGTTCATAAACATTAAATATTCAGAGGTCGGGTCCTGAGCATAGTAGCTAGGCCCATATCTGACTCAGAGCACCCCTTCAGTAAAGATTTTTGTGGGGGAGGGGGCTTATAGCTCCTTTTGCTCGCACACCGCTTCCATTCTGACAGGAATTATTCCAGGACTGCTGACAACTGGTCCATAAGGACCGCAGGTGCAGGAAACATATGAACATGTTTAACTGTGCAGCACTGCCAGTTGCCCCAGGCAAGTGTAGAGAGCAGGTGTATTAGACTCCATAACGCCACCCTCTGAGACCTTATACACTATACAGTGAATATACAGTCCACCCACTGGCTACGCTGAGGAGGGGATACCCGGGAGGACCCACCAACCCTTAAGGACCGCTCAGTCTGTGAGAAGATTGTGAGGGGATTCGCGCCGCCGCCAGAAATAAATGCGCGGCGGCCACAAGAAAATGGCCGCAGCTATAACTGCGCCACTGAACGCCAAGATGGCCACCGAGCGCGAAATTCAAAGCTCTAATGCGCGCCAATGGCGCACGCAATAATCACCTCACACACCAGAAAAAACTGCAGACATGAGCGCCCAAGCCAGGCCAGAGTGACCCCCAAGCACCCCACAGCACAGCACCAGTACAGGGTGCAGAGGGCAGCATAACAGGGGGGAGACAGGGAGAAACCCCCACACACAGAAACACAGCCAGCATGTACTCACCTGCAGTAGGAGAGACTACTTACCCGTCCCTTTCAGGGACCCACTGGCTTGTTTCAGACAGACCTATCACAGAGTCGTACTGCGTAGCTGTCGGCCCGGTCCACCGCGAGAGATACAGTCAGTCAAGTACTGTTCAATCTTGAGAGGACCGCGGGAGCATGAAAGCAACCCGGCCACCCCTGGAGTCATGGGGTATGTCGTGAACACAAGGCGAGGATCAGCACGCTCGATGGTCGGACAGGGAAGACTACGAGGATACCAGTGTACCCAACCTGTTGCCCAGCCGACAGTTGATTGAAGGTCTCAAAAATAAAATAATAAAATTCCCAAAGGAATAAAATTTTAAAGTAAAATCTTCCAGGAGACTGGCTCCTGAGAGAGCCACGTCTTCTCCTTCTGCTAGGCAGAAAAAAACTGAGGTCTGCTAGCTGCAGGTGGGAGGTTAATGTCCGGAGGGACCGCCCCCCCTGGGCGGGGCTGTTCAGCTCTGGTTTGTTCTAGAATGTTTTAACATCTAACATTCTGCCTAGATCTTCTCCTGCGAGCAGGGACATATACCCACACGTTTACAGTATCCAGCTGTGTCAGTCCATGGACGATAAGAGAAATATGCTTTTTTTTTTTTAACTGTGGTGGTGAAATCACCTCCTACAGCACTGGAGTCGCAGGGATCAGGCCTGTCTCTGCGAACGCTGCAGTTATGTGTGTTGTGTTTTGTAAGTGACAGTGATCGATCGATACTGCACTTGGGTGGCCTGGGCTGGACTTAGGGGCAAAACACAGGTGCTAGCAGGCATCTGGGCTGATCCCGCTAACACTGCGTTTTTGGGAACCCTAAACTGCTGGGGACGCTAGTATAGATCTGATCAGATCAGATATTGATCTGTTCAGATACTATACCACTAAGGGAGGTGTATGCTTCACGCGTGGGTTTTAGCGCTACTGGCACTAACCTGACGCTGCCTGGGGTGTGACGCAGACCCTCTTTGACGCTAAAACCTAATTGATATCACCCGCCGGGGGGGTTAGGGGGCCCTTTATTAGGGGGGAGTTAGGGGGCTACACTGGACCTAAAACTAACTTTAGTGACACTTTTACAGTCACAAATGTCACTGATTGCAGTGATCAGTAAATAAATGGTCACTGCAATCAGTGACACTGTGACTGGGGGCTGGGGGGTGATCTGGGGTGTCTGGGGGGGCGATTTATGTGCCTATGTGTCCTGGTGTCAGTGTAGTGTTTTGTGCACTAACCTGCATCTTCTCCTGTGCGGCGCTCGGTATATGTGAGCGCCGCAGGAGAGATGACATCACTTCCTCTGCCTGTGTAAACATTACACAGGCAGGGAAGCTCTCTCATTCGCCGGGAGCGATCGCGAGGGGGTGGCCGGAATCGAACGGCCGTCCCCTCATCCCGGATCGCTCCCGAACACTTAACGGCCACTCACTGTACAGAAGGGGGGTCCGATCGGACCCCCCAACTATACAAAGGCGATCACGTAGATATATGTGATTCTGCCTGTCGGTGCCATTCTGCCGACGTATTTTTACAGTGGGCGGTCGTTAAGTGGTTAAAAAAGGAGAAAGTTTTTTTTTTTTTTTTTTTGCATTTTAGTGTAAATATGAGATCTGAGGTCTTTTTGACACCAGATCTCATATTTAAGAGGTCCTGTCGTGCGTATTTTTCTATTACAAGGGATGTTTACATTCCTAGTAATAGCAATAAAAGTGAACCAAAATTTCTTTCAGTGTCAAAATAATTTTTAGTTTTTTCTAAAGCGACTCGTTCCGATGAGCTCCCACGCAGAAGCGAACGCATACGTGAGTAGTGCCCGCATATGAAAACAGTGTTCAAACCACACATGTGAGGTATCGTCGCGATCATTAGAGCAAGAGCAATACGTCTAGGCCTAGACCTCCTCTGCAACTCAAAACATGCAACCTGTAGACATTTTTAAACAATCCCCTATGGAGATTTTCAAGGGTAAAAGTTTGTCGCCATTCCACGAGCGGGCACAATTTTGAACATCATCTTTCACAATATAAAAAAAATTGGGCTAACTTTACTATTTTTTTATTTAATAAAATTTCCAAAGAAAGACCGCTAAGCAAATACTGTGTGAGAGAAAGTATTGCAACGACCGCCATTTTATTCTCTAGGGTGTTAGAAAAAAAAGTTAATTATATATATATATATATATATATATATATATATATATATATATATATATTAATTATAATGTTTGGGGTCTAAGTAATTTTCTAGCAAAAAACAAACAAACAGATTTTAACTTGTAAAACAACAAGTGTCAAAAAGGGGCTTGATCCTTAAGTGTTTAAGAAGAAGGAAAGTCACTTGGCACATGACTTGGAAGAGAGTGGCGACTAATGTAGTAGCAGCGACTACTTCAGTGATTGTCATTTTTCATAGCGATTCCACAGGTACTGTATAAAACATGGATGCTCAACCTATGGCCCTCCAGCTGTTGCGGATCTTCAAGTCCCATTATGCCTCTGCCTTTGGGAGTTATGCTTGTAACTGTCAGCCTTGCAATGCCTCATGGGACTTGTGTTCCGCAACAGCTGGAGGGCCACAGGTTGAGCACCCATGGTATAAGATATGCATACCCTAATTGGTCTAAGCTGGACCAATGTAACTATGCAATAACTATACTTTAGGCTTAAGGAATGTTCTTTTAATTGACTCACTTTAAACTGCTAGCAGTTTTAACCACTTCCCACCCGCTGTATAGTCATATGACGGCCGCAGGAACCCTTTGTCCCTCCGGGCGGCCGTCATATGAGGTCCTGGGATTCCCTGCAGTGTGGAGAGCGTTCGCACACTGCCGTGCGCACTCGCCACATCACTGGGGACCGGATACGCGTGCCTGATGGCCGCGATGTCCGCTGGGCACCCGTGATTGCTCGTCACAGAGCAGGGATGTGGATCTGTGTGTGTAAACTGAACACTGATCGGTCTCCTCCCCTTATGAGTCCCCTCCCCCTACAGTTAGAATCACTCCCTAGGATACACATTTAACCCCTTCCTCTCCCCCTAGTGTTAACCCCTTCCCTGCCAGTCACATTTACACAGTAACCAGTGCATTTTTATAGCACGGATCGCTGTATAAAATGTATATGATCCCAAATTAGTGTCAAAAGTGTCCGATATGTCCGCCGCAATGTCACAGTCATGATAAAAATCGCAGATTGCCGCCATTACTAGTAAAAAATAAATAAATAAAATAAAAATGCCATAATTCTATCCCCTATTTTGTAGACGCTATAACTTTTGCGCAATCCAATCAATAAACGCTTATTGCGATTTTATTTACCAAAAATATGTAGAAGAATACACATCGGCCGAAACTGAGGACATTTTCTTCTCAAAAATTGGGATATTTATTATAGCAAAAAGTAATAAATATTGTGGTTTTTTTTTCAAAATTGTCACTCTTTTTTGTTTATAGCGCAAAAAAATTAAAACCGCAGAATTTATCAAATACCACCAAAAGAAAGCTCTATTTGTGGGGGGAAAAAAATTATCAAAATTAATTTGGGTACAATGTTGCATGACCGCACAATTCTCATTCAAATTGTGACAGCACTGAAAGCTGAAAATTGGCCTGGGCAGGAGAGGGTGAAAATGCCTGGTATGGAAGTGGTTACGATGCACCAAGAAGGTCCTTATATACACCCACAGCAGCTTTCACTGCCTTCTGCTATGGCTAAATGTCAGGCTGTTCTAAAAGGGATAAAAATGAACAGCGCATACACTGGTATTACTGAACACTTAAAAACGGCAATGCATATGTCTAAAAACCAGTCACAGTTCAATAGTCCATATGGTGGTACAAATGACCAGTCCTAAAAAGGAAGGAGGCGATGAAAAATGGTGGGCGGCAGCTGTCCTCAGAGAAAACCCAACTCTGTTAAGGAAAGATAAAGGGGACAAAGAAGGGAAGCGCCACCTAAGGGCAATAGGTCAGATAAAAATGTTTAATCTCAAAGGAAATGCACTTACAGGACACAAGTACAAACAGGGCTCATCAAGGTCTCATAAACGCTGTGCGGTCCGGTCTCAGGTCCATCTGGATCCACGGGTCTGTAGGCAAAGAAGATGGTCCATCCTGTGGCCACCAGAAAACCGCCAGAATTCAGCGTGGAGCGCAGACGATGACGTCACTGGAAAGCAGAACCAAGGAGAGCACCGGAAGGAAGGCGAGACAGGAAACAACAGGCTATGGGCTCGGAGACTCGCAAGTCTGTAGAAGGAGCTTGTCCGAGCGCGTAACCTGTTTCCTGTCTCACCTTCCTTCCGGTGCTCTCCTTGGTTCTGCTTTCCGGTGACGTCATCGTCTACGCTCCACACTGAATTCTGGCTGTTTCCTGGTGGCCACAGGATGGACCATCGTCTTTGCTTACAGACCCGTGGATCCAGATGGACCTGAGACCGGACCGCACCATGTTTATGAGACCTTGATGAGCCCTGTTTGTACTTGTGTCCTGTAAGTGCATTTCCTTTGAGATTAAACATTTTTATCTGACATATTGCACTTAGGTGGCGCTTCCCCTCTTTGTCCCCTGTTCTGAAAGGGAAAAGTACCTACACTTTTCCCCATGTCACACACATTCCTTTTGGCCAATAAGGCAGCCAGCCCATCACTAGCTGGAAGTGTTGGAGTTTTGCTGGATCAGATTAGCCTGGCACTGAGATAAAGCAGAGAACAATGAGAACTGCTGCAGGCATATGCAGACACGACTAAGTGCCTACAACTTACACCTACTAGAATTGTATAAGGGTGGGGGTAGGTGTGAAACAATTGTAACTCCATGGAGGCACCGTCCCTAAATAGTGCAAAATTCAAATTCGAAATGGAGTGAGGTGGGACTTTAAATGTGAAACAGTGGAGTGCAAATAATAATTTATAAACACAATTTTAAAAGAATATAGAAAAGCTTTATTTGTCATCAGTGGATGGTGACTTTAAAACATATTACAGTCTGAGAAGAAATACAGTTTACTGTTTCTTTGAACAACACAACACTGTCTCCTGTACTCAGTCTATGGGTATGAGCTGTAGTTAACCCTTTGGATAAAATCTGGCAAGTCAAAGGTCTTGCTGCCCTCCTCAGAACAATGGGTATCCTTTAGAACTGAAACATATAGAAAGAAGAGGACCCGGATCCAAAAGTTGCCCCATGTCAGTGTCCCCAGATGGACAAATGGTTGCTCGCGAGAACACCTCTGTGGGGTCCCAGGTGTAAAAGGGGAAATGTCAGAGAGCCGGCTCTAGGGAGTGAAACAATCCGGAGGACTCCCAGCCCCGCCCGTGTCTGCCCATTGCCTGTGGGTAGTTGGAGTCCCGCCATGGGATTGTTTCACTCCCTAGAGCGGCTCTCTGACATTTCCCCTTTTACACCTGGAACCCCACAGAGGCGTTCTCATGAGCAACCATTTGTCCATCTGGGAACACCGACATGGGGCAACTTCCAAGTTGCCTCACTTCCGGTTACCGTACGTTTTCTGGCTTGGAACGCAGCGCCTATGACACACACAACGCGCGTGTCATATTCGGTGCCACGCCAACCTTTGATCCGCCCCTTCCTTCTGCTGTCCCCCCCCCCCTTCCCTCAGCTGCCAATAACAACTGAGGGTCTGGACCGCTTCACCCATATCCGGGGACATACACGCAGGATCATAGCGTGTGCCCCCCTCGGCTTATCAGTGGACAGATGAGCCCGCCCCCATTCCTCCAGATCCCTTGGATCCATTTTGGATGCTCGATCTGGGCGAAGCAAGCGGCCTCAGGGATCCCTCCCCCTTGTCTTCCCGGACAAATCATGGCGGATCCCCCTCCTATATATACTTTACATAACACTAGTCTCCCCACGGCGGTCCATCTCTCCACGCTGGAGATGCTAAGGGGAGACACACACACAGGGAACTAGGTAAAAAAAAACTTTCCTCTCCTTACCATGCATTTGACTAAAGTTCTAAAAGAAAGGCACTATCTTTCCTCTTTTTAGCTGTGCACCTTCTTGCCCTTTTTTTCTGGGAATTTCCCATTGGACTCTATCAAAGCCCATATACACATTGCCCCGCTGGGTCCAGTTTGAACCCCAAGATATAGCGGTTTGGCATACTCCATCTGCCACCGAATACCACCCTAACGACATTGGTAACCTACGCCTAAAAATATGCAAATGCATACACATCTTTACTTTGTCATTTAGGTAAGAACTTATACCCAGTTAATAAACACATCATACTAAACCTCCCTACCCCTACCCCTCCTTTTCCTTCCCCCTCTCCTCCTCTTTCCCTTCTTCTCTTCCCTTCTTCCCTCCCCCCTCTTTTTCTCCCCCCTCCATCCTCCTTCCTCAGATACCGTTATATTATACCAGGACTTTTATTAGCATACGTTCAAACATTTACAGCATTACTATTTACACAGGGGTCCGCCCTGGTTTCTCTGGCAAGACCCAGTAGCGTATCCCCACGGGTTCCCCATGCTCACTGTTCCTCCCGGACCGATACGTTACCTGCACAGTCTGAAGGTGAACTATAAATTAATGTATCTATTTATTATCTAGACGTACAACTAGACTACTCTCCTTCCCCTTCTCCCTTTTGGACCAATTATGCGTCTGTGAGACACCGCTGCACATGAAACAGTATGATATGTAACTGCATTTTTGTCAAAGCTCTATGTTGATGTATTTGGATTTCACTAATGGGCAATCATAAATGCCCTACAATGACATGGTGTCTTTGCAGAAGTTTATTTACATGCTGTATATATGCAATATCAATGTTTACCCAATATTACTTTATAACGTTGTTAATTCTGTATTTTTAAGATATTCTCAATATTTACATGCTTTTTGTACTGCTTTAAAGGTCCTGACGAAGCGAGGTTTCCCGTGATAAACACATAGGCCATATCCTTGACACCTCATACCAGGACCTGCACACCCTGGATCAAAGAAACAGTAAACTGTATTTCTTCTCAGACTGTAATATGTTTTAAAGTCACTATCCACGAATGGAAAATAAAGCTTTTCTATATTCTTTTAAAATTGTGTTCTAAATTATTATTAACACTCCACCGAGGCACATTTAAAGTCCCGCCTCACTCTATTTCAAATTAGAATTTTTTTTAAATTGTATTTTTATTTCAAAAGAGGAAAAGGTTACATAATACTGTATACAAACATGAGAAATGTAACATATGGTAAGCAAATTTGATTTCTAAACCTACTAGAAGCTGTCATTAGACCGTGTGTCAACGCTGTTTCCTGGCCTAGGGCAGCACTTTGCAGGGGGGCAGCATGGAAAGAGTCCCCGCCGGCTTGCACTACACTGTTAGTGTAGCGCCAGTCTGATGGGGCAGACTGGGCTGAGAGGCAAATTAGTCAAGCGCCCCCATAAAATGGCCGCACTGCTATCGGTCTTCTAGCATTAAACAGTCCTGGATGACTCCGAGAGCAGCACGGACATGATGACCACAGTGTCGCTCTACATCAAAATACTGTGAGTGTACTCAGTACAGTGAAACCTTGGATTACGATCATAATCTGTTCCAGGAGAATGCTTGTAATCCAAAAGCACTCGCATATCAAAGCCAGTTTCCCCATAGGAGTCAATGGAAACGAAAATAATTTGTTACACGTTGACTTCTATGGCATGCAATACCGCATGTGGCCAGAGGTGGGGGGCGCCAAAGAGACTCGGAAATACTTGGAGACTGTTCAAATGCATTCGGGAAACCCTCGGAAAAGGCTTGAAAACACTCGGGAACAAAGCATTTCTGAGTATTTCCGAACGGCTCCGGCGCCCCCGCACCTCTGGCTAAATGCGGTACTGCACATGGAAGAGGCTTAAATCCTGTTCATTTTGCGAGACAACACTCGCAAACCAAGTCAGGATTTAAATTTTACAAAATTGCTCGTATTGCGAAACGCTCGTTAACCGTGTTACCCGCAATCCGAGGTTCCACTGTACTCAGAAGCTGGTCCAGCTGTGCATGATAGCCAATGAGTTTCTAACCTCAGCTTGTTCAATTAAAAGGGCAACTCCACTTTTGTGGGGAAAAAAATAGCAATTGAGAAAAAATATTATACCTTTCCTTTTCAATCTACAGCCAATATAATTTTCTGAGAATACATTGCACTATGGCTACCTGGAGTTTTCTGTACACAGAGTATGTACAGACCACTCCCCAGAAACATAATTTCCTGCTTGTGTGATAGGCAGACTTCTGGGAAAATTGGTGAGCCAAAACATACAAATCAGATTTCAGGCATCCCTTGCAACAAAAATTTTTTGAGAGATACTTTCAATAGGAACCTGTCTAAAGAAATGCAGGCCCAGCAGATTTCCTCATTCGTGCCCTGTAGATCCACACCTGACAGTTCATTGTAAAACTACTCCCATTAGACCTACTTAGAACAGAGAAACACACATGGATTTCTTCAGAACAACAAAAGGAATCTTCAACAAAGTTTGTTATAATCCTTGCAATGTACATTGATCACCCAGAGGGGAATGTTTTTTTCTCAACAAAAGTGGAGTTACGCTTTAAGCTTTGGCAATAAAAGCTGGAAGCCGATTGGTTGCTATGCAGAGCTGCACCAGATTTTGCACTCTCCAGTTTTATTAAGTCTCCCCCAGTGTGTTATTCAACCTCGAAACCGAGAACATCTTGTGACTGAACAGAGGTACTGCAGAGGGCAGCTTTATTCTGAAGGTGAGTATTTCAGCATTTTTTTTTTTTAATGCCTTGGTGACATTTTAATTAAAAAAAAAAAGTCTCGAAGTCGGACTTTAAACTGCTCTCTCCACTAGGACTCGTATAAATGTTTGCTGAATTTAGGTTCAGGAGAGTCTATACCACCGACACCTGCCTTAAAGATGAATCTGTAAATGTCACATAACATCACTCTCTCTATCAAGCTAGAATCATTTCTCAATAGAGAGATTTTTTTGGGTGGAAACCATTTAGATTTTACCTTCCATATGTCCTCACAGTGGATCCAGAAGGCACTTTTCCTGAGACTATTTCCCATAGGTACTTATACTCTGCAGGAGCTGGTAACATCCTGTTCCGCTTTACCTACACAAGAAGGAGATTAAAAGTTAACTAAATTGCTTTGTGGCATATGATGACAGGCTTTCTCTGAGCTTGACGATGAAGCTTGGTTTATCAATGTATTTTTTTACTCAGGCCTGAAACAATACACTTGATTGTAATAATTTACAAGCAATGAGTCAAACCTTTTTCATTTTGATCACAGGTACAGGTAAGTGGTTGTAAACCCTGGAACCTTTTTTTTTTTAATCCAACCTGCAAGACAAAGCCATAATGAGCTAGTATGACTAGCATACTAGCTCATTATGCAGCTGTAGGTGCAAGTTGCAGAAGTGGGTTTACAACCACTTTAAAGTGGAACTTTACCCATAACAACTTAAAAAAAATGCAAGGAACATACATTATTAATTACGCTACCAAAATTAGCGTGCGCTGTAAATTGCCTCCAGTATTGCTCCTGTTTTTTCTTGCTGGAAGCTGCCATTTTTCTGAAGCCGAAAGTCCCTAAACAGCAGTAAATCATAAAGCGAAACAAAACCCATCAATTTAACAGTTTAAAAAAACAGTTACATTCCTGGAATGCTGGGATTGCCAACTGTCACATTTGCTTGTGTCCTCAACCGATCTGTCAAACCATCAAATGACTGGTGTCATAACTGATCAACATGGCTAGTTGCAGATCAGAGAAGCAGCTTTCTTGGCTGTAAAGGATAGGAGAGTTTAATTCTGCTTTAAAGCGGAGTTCCACCCAAAAGTGGAACTTCCCCTTATTTGGCTCCCCCCCTTCCGGTGCCACATTTTATAAAATTTTACAGGTATCCTGTCCCCCCTTCCGGGAGCCACAGCCGCGGCTGTTGACTTCACTGCTCGGCTCCCTCCTCCTTCCCCTGCTGCTAGGCCAGGAGAGAGGAGCGGAGCCTCATGCATGCGCAGTAGGGTTCCCGGCGTTAAGCGGAAAGGCTACACTGCCGTGTTCCCTTACCCACAATGGTGGTGGCAGCACCCAACAGCTGATGGAAACATCAGCTGCGGTGCCGACATCGCTGGACTCCAGGACAGGTAAGTGTCCTATTATTAAAAAGTCAGCAGCTGCAGTAGGTGTAGCTGCTGGCTTTTAATTTTTGCAGTGGAGGGCGGACCCCTGCTTTAAGGCTGTCAGCAGATCGGCCTCTACAAATTCAGCAGTACCTAAAAATGGAAAGCAAATGAGCAGGTGCAGAGCAGGGTGAGACAGTGTATTTTAAAGTGGTTGTAAACCCAACCAGACAACTTGCACCTACAGGTAAGCCTAGATTAAGTCTTAAGCCCCGTACACAAGGTCGGACTTTTGCCCAACAAACTTCGTTTTGAGCAAGTTGGACCAACAATCCGACCGTGTGTACGCTCCATCGGACAAACTTTTTTCGTTTGGTTTTGGATTTCATCTGACAAAAGTTGGGTCTGCAAACGGACAAACTTTTGGCCAACAAAAGTCCGATGGAGCAAAGTCCGACCGTGTGTACAGAAAACCATCGGACTTTAGTCCGATGGACAAAACAACTAATGTTAAAATCAACCAACAATAGCAGAAGTTGACCAAAGGGTGGCGGTAAAGAGCAGAAAAAACACGCGATGTTGTAAGAAGTTTTAAGAAAGTTTGCAGAAAAGTCTGAGCGTGTGTATGCTATGGGTGTTCCCAACCAACTCCGTTCGGACAAAAAAACCACGGAAAAGTCAGATGGAAGTCCGACCGTGTGTACGAGGCTTTACCTGTAGGTGCAAGAAATATCTCCTTAACCTACATGGTTAAGGAGATATTTGCAGAAAACCCTGCACCGATGTCTACGGCGCATGTGCGTCATAGGCAACGGCGCACTAAGCGTGGCGGTTTTATCAATGGGGAATTTTTTTGGGGGGGTTTACTTCCCCTTTAAACAGTATAGACACTTATTTTTAATGTTTTACATAGCTATACCTGCAAAAGGAGCCAGCCTGAAGTGATCTAGCAGGACTTATCTTTCTGACTAAAGTTCCACTTTAATTTGTGTGGCCACAAATAGGGACAAATAGCCTCTCCGCTTTCAGAATACAATAGCAAAGCAGGAGGCATCCCCCCATCCACCTTATACAGTATGTGTGGATGTGGTAATCAATTTATTTCCCTTCATTTACCCACTGGTTGAACAAAAGAAAATGAATCATGCATGGCCTGCCTTGTTTGCATATATAGCATTTTATTTGACTCAGATTGGACCTGAATCCTCTTCCAGTCATCAATTTATTTGCTGAACAGGGGAGTATTCTATCCTTAGTGCATTTTACTATCTAGCTTCCTCAGGAGGATAGCGAAAGGCTAATATTGCCACAATGTTTCTGCCAATATCACAGTGGGGGACAGCAAAATAGTGAGTACCTTTTTGGTGGAGGCCTGGGATATTCTACAAGAGCCTGTCATCAGTGAGAATATACATGGGGTTTATTAACCCTTGCAGTTGGAGGGGGATTGTGGGGTGGCTCACTTCAAGGTTTTTTTGTTTAATTTCATGGAGTTGGGCTTTTAAAGCCATGCCATGATGGTGATTTTGTAGTAGCAATTAACCACTGCTGTAAATCACTTATGCCAGTGATTAAAGCCCCATACACATTATTCGATTTTCTGCTGATATTTGTCTTCAGATTTACCAAAACCACGTAGTGCAAGGGCCTGCCTGATTGCATACAAATTGAAACCCTAAAGCCTTGTACACACGGTCAGATTATTGGACGAATTTTGGTCAGTTTCTTGTTGGATGCTAGTCTCAAATCGAAAGTGAAGATTGTACTCACCATCAAAAAAAAATTCTGATGACAGAATTCAATGGCAGAAGTGACGTAATGTGTTGAATTGTTTGAACTTGCACATCCAGTTTTTGTCTGCCGAAAATTTGTAACTGGCTGTCAAAAGCATACTAACAATCAGAAAATCTGTATATTCTTCATCTGACGAAATTTAACTTCAGATTTTTTGACCGTGTGTACGGGCCTTTAGACCACCTACACACTATTTGATTTTCTGCAGATTTTTGTCTTCGGATTTACCAAAATCATATAATATGAGGTCAAACCTTAAGGCTCGGTTCACACCTATGCGAATTGAATGCACGTTTCTCTGCATCCAATTGGCATAGCAGGAGAACGTGACTGGCTCTCTATGGAGCCGGTTCACATATCTTTGCAGCGGGTCCGGTGCGGTGTGCCGGAAAAACGTGTGCCTTTTTTGGTGCGTTTCAGGTTCGATTTCAGCACAAAATTCAGGCTGAAATCGGACCTGAAACGGTAAACCAGCACGCACCGGACCGCTGTGAGCCGCATGCGACGACGGTATGAACCGAGCCTAAGAGTTATA
Source organism: Rana muscosa (assembly GCA_029206835.1). NCBI lineage: Eukaryota > Metazoa > Chordata > Amphibia > Anura > Ranidae > Rana > Rana muscosa. The sequence goes on from CM055128.1 coordinate 110,845,958, forward strand.
ATTTGTATGCAATCAGGCAGGCCCCTTGCACTACATGGTTTTGGTAAATCTGAAGGCAAAAATCTGCAGAAAATAGAATAGTGTGTAGGCGGTCTAAAGGCTGATGTTAGGTGATTTTGCTGCTAGAGACAAATCGCCAATGGCAACCATCCAGGGAACCTCCAGGGGTTTCTAGTGGTTTCTTGAGCTGTAATGATTGACCTCCCATCTAATCATGTTTCCATAGTTCTGGGGCCATAGCTAACAGCATTACACCAACTATGTTAGCTGTCTGTAAGGGTAGCAATCTGATTCTGTGACTATGATCGAGCCTAAGCTGCCTATGGTATGTGGATATCCTGTTGGAGACCCATCATTGGAGCCCCACAACTAAGGAGAATTAACCACGTTGCCTGATTCAGCGGCTGGATCGTTTGCTGATTATTGGAGATGTGTGATTTAAGTGAAGCCCTCCATGATCGACTCTCTGGTAAGGGGATTTGAGATAAGTACTGTGGTGTGTTACTTCACACACTGAAGTTAGAGGGTTCTGCCTTTTATTCACAATTTATCTTCCTGGGTTTTATCCACCCATTTTTCTAGCGCTGCATATGAACTATATACCTATTGAAATTTATATAAATGCTGACTGCTGTTACTTGTCTTTTATTATGTTGAACTGTTTTAACATGGTTTAAGATTACCATTTGTGAGTGCGGATATTTTCTACATTTCATTTTTAGCAATTTGACTACCACTGTAATGGGGGGATTCATCACACTTACCCCCAATGTAAGGGGGGGGGATTCTTAATTCTGACCACCATTGTAAGGATTCAAAAAAATACACATACAAGTGGATCTAAAGTCTAAACATTTTTTACGATAAACAACAAAGATCACAAGCGCTAAAAAAGGTGGGGAAAAAAAAAAAAAAGTTTTTTATGAGTAATTAATCACAAAAATCCCAAATATTCAAGAAAATATAAACAAAAGGGGAGGACCAAAATCCAGAGCAGCAAGAAAAAATTTGTACCCGGATATACAAAACGCACACCATACACACACTATTATCCAGCGCTCATGGAAAGTCCCAATAACTAGTGAAGACTTTGGGAAATGATGAAAAAAGCTTAGTCTGTTTATGAGTAACAATAAAAAGGGGGAATCCACTCCCAAATGTACAGAAAGCAGGTAAAACTTTACTCCCTAGCCGCCATTGATATGCCCCTTGTTAAACTTGCAAAAAAATCCGTGGAACAAAGTGGGGTTAAAAAAAGTCAGCACAAGGCCTCAGATTGCAGGCCTTGTGCTGACTTTTTTTAACCCCTCCTTGTTCCACGGATTTTTTTTGCAAGTTTAACACGGGGCATATCAATGGCGGCTAGAGAGTAAAGTTTTACCTGCTTTCTGTACATTTGGGAGTGGATTCCCCCTTTTTATTGTTACTAATAAACAGACTAAGCTTTTTTCATCATTTCCCAAAGTCTTCACTAGTTATTGGGACTTTCCATGAGCGCTGGATAATAGTGTGTGTATCTAAACATTTTTTACCTTAACCACTTCAATACCGGGCACTTTCCTCCCTTTCTGCCCAGGACAATTTTTAGCTTTCGGCGCTGTCGTACTTTGAATGACAATTGTGCGGTCATGCAACACTGTACCCAAACGAAATGTTTATCATTTTCTTCCCACAAATACAGCTTTCTTTTGGTGGTATTTGATCACCTCTGCGGGTTTTATTTTTTGCGCTATAAACGAAAAAAGACAGACGATTTTGAAAAAGAAAACTGATGGGCACTGATAGGTGGCACTGGATAGGCAGCACTGATGAGGAGCTGCCGACGGGCATTACTGAGTGGCACTTTGATGGGGCACTGACAGGCATTACTGATGGGGCACTGATCTGCACTTTTATAGACACTGACCAGCTTTACTGAGGGGGACAGGCTGGCAGCTGATGGGCACCATTTGATGGGGGTTGTGCTGACTATCAGCACAGACTCCCCCTGTGACACAGAGAGCCACCGGTCGGCTTTCCCCATTAGCGTGAACCGAGGAAAGCTGTTTAGCGGCACTTCCGGGTTCATGCGATGATCAGCTGTGATTGAACACAGCTGATCATGTGGTAGGAAGCCTCCGTTAGAGGCTTCCTAACAAGATCGGAGTTGCGGTGTGTCAGACTAACACACAGCACCTCTGATCGCCGGCTCTGTTATCCTGATCACATCATATGACGTCCGATCAGGATAACTAAACCACTTTGCTGCCGTCATTTTTCTATACGGCGAGCGGCAAGTGGTTAAAGTAGAATTCCAGGCTAAACCTAACTAATCTTAAAAATGTCCCCTCCCCCTACAGCAGGCCATAGATTATGCAATTTTTTTCCTGCAACAGTCAGTGTTGATGGGGAAATCCTTCTCACTGAGCGGGGGAGAGGTCCCTGCCAGGAGAACACAGTGATTACTGCTAGTGGCTATAGCCGCTGGCAATAATCGGATGCTAAAAATCCAACATGCTGCTTTTACCCAAGTCGATCGATGTGTACAATCAGCCTGCCCATAGATGGTTTGAATCTCAGCCGGTCCCTGCTGAAACAGCTGAGAGTTGATCTATCTATGGCTGACTTTAGTATCCTGTGTAAGGCGCCATTCACACTAATGCGTTTTTTTTTTTTATGCTTTTTGCATTTTGCAGAATTTTTATTTTTTTTTAACATGGGTTCCTATGGAACATGTTAAAATTTTTGTGCCTTTGGGTCGGGTACTTTTTTTCCCACAAAATGCAGTGTTTTGCACGTAATAGACTTCAATGGACCTGCATCCAAAACGCAAGTACTGCGTTTTTACTGCGACATTCACTGTATATAACTGGTTACTAAGGAGCGGGTCAGGAAGCCGGCTGCTGCAGCCTTAGCAATGGATGAGTATTCAGCTGTCAGCAGGCTTCCCCGCTGACAGCGGAATGTAACACCCCCATGCCAAAATTGTTTTTTTTTTAAACGTGACGTCACCAGGGGCCGGCTCTCCAGGTGACATCGGATGGCCACGCCCCATGGCTAAATAAAAAATGTCAGACAGCGGGGGACGTCTCAACGGAGGAAGAGCGGACTTTTGTTTTCAATGGGTAACCGGTAGCATGGGAGAAGACAGCAGCGCGGGAGAAGACAGCGGCAAGGGAAGACGGCTCGGGGAGAACAGAAGTTTTTCTTTTTTTTAATAAAGGACTTGTCAAAAACTGGATCATGTTTTGTTTTTTTTACATTTCACTGCCCCCCGCCCCAAAGCACCCACCCCCCCCGGATTTTGGGGGGACCCCACGCCATTTTTCTTTACATTTTGACGTGGGGGGTGTCCTCTCCAGATCCATACCAGACCGTGAATTATTTTAGCCAGCAATTTTTTTATTTATTTACAGCTGATGCAACCAGCTATATACAGTAATGCAACGTACACACGATCGGAAGTTCCGACAAAAAAAGTCCAATGTGAGCTTTTTGTCGGAAATGTAGGCTCCATCTGACTTTTTCTGTCGGAATTTCCACCAACAAAAGATTGAGAGCAGGTTCTCTATTTTTCCGACGGAAAAATTTTCTAGCGGAAAATACGCTCGTCTGTAAGCAATTCCAATGCGCAAAAAAACACGCATGCTCAGAATCAAGCAGAAGAGCTGAACTGCCTATTGAACTTCATTGATCTCGGCTCGTCATACGTCTTGTACGTCACCGCGTTCTTGACGGTCGGACATTCCGACAAGATTTGTGTGACCGCGAGTATGCAAACACAAGTTTGAGCCAACATTCTGTCAGAAAAAAATCTTGTTGGAATTTCTGATCATGTGTACGCGGCATAAAATGATAAAAAAAAAAAAAAAAGAAGAAGAAGACAAATCACTGTAAAAATGCGGTTACAAAAAACGCAGAAAGCACAGCAAAAAGCACCTGCAGAAACGCTCAAAAGCAACATGCATAGATGCGAATCGAGCCCAAGAAGGATGTATTTGCCTACTTTCAGTCCATTCTAGTTTGGTCACCTGTGTCAACTGCAGAGGAGAAAACGCTTGTCAACAGGGAGACCAGATATAGTGAGCAGGGTCCTGGGTTTTGTAACACTTTAAGACTAGTTAGGTTTCGCCTGAAACTCTGCTTTAATACATTCACTGCATTAACTACTTGAGGCCTGCGCCATAGCCAAATGACGGCTTTTAGTGCGAACCTGAAAATCCGGGAGGCCGTCAATAGACGGCCTCCCCTTTCCTCGCTCCCGAGCAGGAAAATTCTCTGCTGCCCGTGTCCCTTGGACACAACCAATCACAGATCGCTGTGAATGGCCAATCAGAGTGGCCATTTACTATGCGATCTGTGCGGCCAATGAGAGATGAGCTCAAATGTGAGCTCATCTCTCATTGCCGGCTCTCCCTCCTCACACAGAGACCGCGTGTGAGGAGGGAGAGCGATCTCTTACTTTGTTTTACAGTGAGTGATCTTACCAGTGCCCATACAGTGACCACCTGTGACGTCAGTGATCTGTGCAATCAGTGCAATCTGTGCCACCTCATCAGTGCCTACCTGTGCCACCTCATCAGTGCCCACCTGTGCCAATCAGTGCCCACCTGTGCCGCCTCATTAGTGCACATCTGTGCAGTCAGTGCACATCTGTGCCGCCTCATCAGTGCCCATCTGTGCCACCAATCAGTGCCCATCTGCGCCACCTCATCTCACCTCACCTCAGTGAAGGCTTAGCACACACCTGTGTAGTCGCACCACCACCAGCAACCATGTCAAAAAGATTATTTTCCGCCGAGGAGGCATACCAAATTCTTTCTACGCCCGACGAGAGCAACGTGGAGCTCTCTTTCAGATTCCCTTTCCAATTCCGATTCCGAGTCAGACGTCAATTATGAGCCAGTCCTCAGTAGTGCAACATTGAGTGACTCAGAGGAGGAAGATAGTCAGCCTGCCAAACAAAAGGTGTTCTGGTGAGGAGGCAGTGCCGTCCACCAGCACCGCCGTGCCGTCCACCAGCACCGCCGTGCCGTCCACCAGCACCACAGTGCCTCTGCAAGAAAGGCCAAGGACCCATGCCAGCCTTCCCTATGCCCTTCAGAACCCCTTGTGGCTTCCTCCTAATTCAGGAGAAGCCAACATTCCCCCTTTCACTGCCCAGCCAGGAGTCCAGGTGGACACGGAGAATTTTTCCCCAATCTGTTTTTTTTATCGAGGACATGCTATCCAGAATTGTGGCCCAGTGCAACCTATATGCCCAACAATTCATTTGGAACAATCCTACATCATATTATTCCCGTCCCTACGAATGGAGAGACCCAACGGTGGAGGAATTGAAGGTTTTTTTAGGCCTCACATTTTGTATGGGACTCAACCCAAAAAACACTTTGCGTTCCTTTTGGTCAAAACGCCCCATCTACCACATGCCAATATTCTCCAACGTAATGCCCAGAACCAGATACTTCATGATCATGAGATTCCTACATTTTAATCATAATACCCAGTGCCATCCCTGAAATCACCCAAATTTTGACAGGCTTTTCAAAATTTGGCCCTTACTAAATTATTTTTCAGAAAAATTCCCCCCAGTTGTATACCCCGGACCAGCACATATGTGTGGACGAGTCCCTTATTAAATTTAGTGGCAGGCTTCAAATAAAACAATTCATTCCCAGCAAAAGGGCCCGCTATGGTGTGAAGGTGTACAAACTATGTGAATGTGTCACAGGGTACACGTATGCCTTCTTAGTGTATGAAGGGAAGGACAGCCAGCTGCATCCCCCTAATTGCCCAGACTACTTGGGATCAAGTGGGAAAATTGTTTGGGACCTCATATACCCCCTAATGGAAAAAGGCTACCATCTGTACGTAGATAACTTCTACACATCTCTTTCCCTGTTCCACAACCTTCACTGGAAGCAGACGCCAGCATGTGGCACCATCAGAAAGAATCGGAAGGGCTTTCCTCAAAGTCTTGTAAATAAGAAGCTGAGAAGAGGAGAATCAGCAAGTCTGCGAAACCAGGAGGTTCTGGCAGTGAAGTGGAGGGACAGAAGGGATGTATACATGTTATCTTCCATCCACAATGATACCTTTGTGGAAATCCCCAGAAGGAATGGCCCTATCCAAAAGCCCACATGCATCCAGGACTACAATTTGTTTATGGGGGGAGTCGACTTCAATGACCAGATGCTCGGACCCTACCTTGCCACAAGAGATGGACATACCATTGGTACAAAAAAGTCGCAATGAATTTTTTTCAATTGGCCATATATAACTCGTATATCATATACCGCAACTCCACCCAAATCCCCAAACGTTTCCTTGGCTACCAGGAGGACCTTATCACTGCCCTTATATTCCCGAACGGCCCACACCAAAACATCCGATCTGATGTTCTTAAGTCGACTCTCCGAACGTCACTTTCCCGATAAAGTCCCACCCACAGCAACAGGCCGACGACGTAAAAAAAAAAAAAGTAAGGTGTGTACCAGTGGAGGAGTCAGACGAGACACAACTTATCATTGTGCCCAATGTCCTTCCCAACCAGGCCTCTGTGTAGTAGACTGTTTTCGCCGTTACCATACTTCACTAAATTATTAGTGAAGTATGGTAAACGTAATACTCAGTTCCTGCCTTCACACCCCTTATACCACTGCCTGCTCTGTAACTGACCCTGGCTTGTTATTCGACCACGCTTCTGCCTAACTATTCTGTACTACCTCTGCCTGATCTGGAACTGACCCTGGACTGTTATTCAACCATGCTTCTGCCTAACGATTCTGTAATACCTCTGCCTGATCTTGGATCTGACCTGGGACTGTTTGACCATGTTTTTGCCTGCCTCATGGACTGATCTTGTACCCTGCTACTGGACTAGTGGGATTCAACACAGGGGTCTCACATATGTGAGGGGCTCCAGAATAGTTTTTCTAGATGAAGAAAACTATTTTGTTTTCTCATTCCTAGATTAGGGTCTGGAGACTCGGGGGCTTCAAAGAGATTTGGGTGGGAGAAGCCACACGGGGCCCCCCTCCTCTCCTCGGCACCGTCATATCTACTGTGGGCACCCGGCCCTGACAGCTTAAGGCTTTACGGCCGGGCGCGCACTGCCATTGGCCAGCTAATCTTCTGGGACCTGTGTTGTGTCCCAGAAGATCGCTGGCAGGGAGGGGCCGCCTAGGACAGGAAGGAGGAAGTGGGACAGGAAGTCCCACTAAAAAGAGGACACCCCCACCCCCCCAAAAAATGGCATGTCAGGGGGCGAGGAGTGCTTAAAGCAGGGTTCCACTTGTGATCTTTTTTTTAAAGTCAGCAGCTACAAACACTGTAGCTGCTGACTCTTAATAAGGACACTTACCTGTCCTAGGCGCCCGCGATGTCGGCCCCCCGAGGCGGATCCCTCGATCGTGAAAGTGAGCGGCGCCGGGACCTAAGGGAAACAGGCAGTGGAGCTTTGCGGCTTCACTGCCCGTTTCCTACTACGCATGCGCGAATCTCGCGGCGCTGTATGAATGGGCGGCTGCTCTCTGGGATACACACAGTTCCCAGAAGGCAGCGCGCCACATTCCCCAGAAGACAACGCGAAGATGAAGACCAGCCGCGGACTAGGAAGAGGCAGATTAGGAAGATCCGCATAGCAACCGCAATTTCTTGTAAGTAAAAAAATCTTTTTTTTTTTTTAATTTATTTGTAGCATTTTGGTGTAATTTCTTTTTTTTTTTTGTTAAGTTGAACTTCCACTTTAAAGCGGAAGTTCCACTTTTGGGTGAAACTCCGCTTTAAACATCCAAAAAAGCATCACAGATGTCAATATACTATACTGTATATTTATTTATTTATATCTGCTCATTTTATTGCTAAAATTACTTATGCCCTGTACACACGATCGTTTTTTCCGATGAAAAAAGTCCATCAGACTTTTTTCATCGGAAAAAACGATTGTGTGTGGGCCCCATCGGACTTTTTTCCCCCCATCGGTGTAAAAAAATAGAACATGTTTTAAATTTTTCAGACGGAAAAAGAACCGATAGGAAATTCCGATCGTCTGTGTGGAACTCCATCGGAGAAAAATCCACGCATGCTCAGACTAAATTAGAAGACGGGAGCGATCGTAATGGAGATGGCACATTCGTCATGCTGTAATGGACTGAAAAGCACGGAGACTGAAAAGCGCGAATCATCTAACACCAAACTTTTACTAACACGCGGTAACACAAAATCAGCAAAAGCAGCCCAAAAGGTGGCGCCATTGGATTTGAACTTCCCACTTATAGTGCCGTCGTACGTCACAGCGTTTTGGACGGTCGGAATTTTGTCTGATGGTGTGTATGTAAGACTGATGGAAGTAAGCTTCATCGGAATTCCGACGGAAAATTCCATCGGAAATCCGATCGTGTGTACAGGGCATTAAATTCAAGACATAGCTGGGTATAGTAAGATGTCCGCTGCCTTCTGACTGCAGGTGTTTTTTTTTTGTTTTTTTTTAATATAGCTCTTTATTCAATATTTTTCAGTTATAACAAAACATAAAACAATAGCAAGAAAAGGAATAAACCTTTATTAAAGTAGAGAACAAATCTAGCCATCCGACCTCACAATAAAAACAAATAAAGTAGCGGCATCTCATATTAAATTTATAAAATTATGAATATACAGCCACAAAATATGCCTAGTAATAAATATTACTACAATTATTAACCTGGATTGTATTCTTTCCATATCGCTACTTAAATTCCTCCTTTGTTTATACCTTCCCTTCTCTACTTTAAAATAAACCTCTCCCCTGACCCATCCACTGGAGGTCACGAGAGAGGAAGAGAGGAAAAAAAAAAAAAAAAAAACGAACTATCTTAAAGAGGAAGTAAACCCTCATTCATTTTTTTTTTTTTTTAATCAACCCTGCAAGAGAATGTCATAATGAGCTAGTATGCATAGCATATTAGCTCATTATGATCGACTTACCTGAGATCGAAGCCCCCGAAGTTCTCCTCCGTGCCTTCCCCGCCGCCATATCTGACGATCTTCCCGTTATTGCCGCTCCGGCGCTGTGACTAGCCCGGAGCGGTGATGATGTCACGCGCATGCGCGCTCGGGCCGGCAAGATCCATTCAAAAAACCGGCAACGTAGCCGGCCCGCTAGTGCGTGTGACGTCATCGGCGCATCGCTTTATAGTAAATATCTCCTTAACCGTGTAGGTTAAGGAGATATTTCTTGCACCTACAGGTAAGCCTTAAAGCGGAGGTTCACCCTCATTTGCAAGTTAGCTCTCAACAGTCCCTCTTACCATGAACATAAATAAAAGACTTAACTTTTTTTTTTTTTATGTGCAGTTTTCATTTATTATTATTTCTTCGTTCCTACTTCCGGGATTTCCTTAGGCGTGTCATTTGCTGAGCATTTGTCCTGCAATGTCTCCTGGGAGCAAACTCGCCTGCTTCCCAGGAGTAATAAAGTAACGCCTTCTTTGGAAATATCACGATAATTTAATCGTCACGTGACTCGTCTACCCGGTCACGTGACGAGGGTGGATCTAATTCCGACATTTTAAATAAGGGCACGCAGGTGTATTTTGCCATTATGCACCTGCGGACACGAGGTAAAAGGACGGCATAAAAAACCTCTCATCTAAAATTCGATTATTGATTTTCGATCAAAAACTACTTGAAAAGATAAGCAATTTTGTTTATATAACATTATATATTAATATCTAAATATTTTTTATATTATATTACCTTTATTTATACCTACATTATCATTTTTTTTAAAAGGTATCTAGCTGTAAACTAAATGTTAGCTAGCAGTATTGTTTACTTAGTATTTATCCATTGTATTACACGCCTTTTTTTTTATATTTTACAGCAAAACTGTTTTTTAAAAATATATTACGTTCAATGTACCTAAATTTTCATTTTATTAAATAATTTTAAATTGAATTTTATTTTTTAAGGTAATTTCAATTCTTTCTTTTGGAAAGGAACAGATCATCATTTTCTTCCACATTTCCTTCATATATTTACAGGTTAGTATATTTATCATGTATATATAAATATCAAATGTAAATTATGTTAATAAATGTTAAAAAATCTTCTAATTATATATTTTAAAGTTGTTTTGTTGTCTATAATATTTTAAATATTGTTTAATATATATTAAAATATTATATATATATATATATATATATATTTTTTTTTTTTTTGTTTTATAGATTGTAGAACTGGTAGTACAACTTTAATTTCTCATATTACCGTATATACTCGAGTATAAGCCGACTCGAGTATAAGCCGAGGTACCTAACGTTGCCAAAAAACTGGGAAACCTTACTGACTCGAGTATAAGCCGATGCCCCACTGTTCCCTAGCTTGCTGTTCCCTATTTTACATTGTAAATATTACCTGTAAAGAAGTTGCGGCTGCGGCGTCCATCGTTCAAATTCCGCGGCGTCCATCGTTCAAATTCCGCGGTCTCTTCCTGTTCCTTCCTTGATAGGCGATTCTCAGCAGACACTCTCCGCCTATCACGATCATTCTCTCATCCTCAGTTTTCCCAGCAGACACTGTGTTGGGTGTTCCGCCAATCACAGACGTCTGCTGGAAAACTGAGGATGAGAGAACGTTCGTGATAGGCGGAGAGTGTCTGATGAGATTCGCCTATCACGGAAGGAACAGGAAGAGACCGCGGAATTTGAACGATGGACGCTGCGGAATTTGAACGATGGACGCTGCAGCCGCAACTTCTTTACAGGTAATATTTACAATGTAAAAATTTCGATGACTCGAGTATAAGCCGAGGGGGGACTTTCAGCCCCCAAAAAAGGGCTGAAAATCTCGGCTTATACTCGAGTATATACGGTACATTATCATACGCTTTTTAATCAGGTAAGATAATATATTTTACTTTTAATATGTATGTATGTATGTATGTATGTATGTATGTATGTATGTATGTGTAGCGGCCTCCTCACTCCCCTCTTTCTCTCGTCTCGTCTTTCTCTTGTCTAGGGGTATCTTAGAGGGGAGAGAGCGGGGACACCACGCCTGGCTTCCACCACATGTGTCAGTGCGGCATAAGCAACGTTCTTGTATTACCTTCGGGTCAGTGCTGTGCACCTTGGGACCTCCTTCCAAGAGTCACCTTGAACAATGTCTGTTGGGAAATGAGCCCCACACCATTAAAGTTCAACACTCCTTTATTCTTCTGCGAATAAACACAATCAGTTGAACTCCCTTGGTTACAGAACAGGAAAGGAGGTGTGGATGCGAATAGGCCCAGACACAATTTGGTTCTCCACTTTCCTTCCTGAAAGTGGGTTACGGTCTCCGCACGAGGGGGAATTTCCTTCCAGGCGGTCTCCGACGAGAGGCTCACCTGTCACCGGCAATATGCTGCACCGGGTCTTCAAGCGAGGAGCTCCCCCCCAGTCCATTGCGCCTTCCAGATTCGGGTACCCACTCCCGGTGTTCCCTAGGATCTTCTTCTCTCGCAGAACTCAGTGTTGGGCACTGAGCTCCGGACCTCCATCCGAGTACCTCACCCCAGGCTAAAGGTGCCTGGGATGGAACACGACCTCCGGCTGTCCTCTCGGCCTGGGCCGCCTAGAGGACCGACACGAACCACCGTCCACAAGCTGAAGGTGCCTGGGACTCCCCCCGTGACAAAGATGGCCGGCCCCTTTATACCCTCTCCCAGCAAGCACGGCGGGCTCCCCGCCCCACCATACCGCTGCCGAGGGAGGACAAAAAGGAGGTACGGCACACAGCAATGATTCAACCCCAGCGCCACCCACAGGGCCGCAGGGAATTACACATCACTGATGTCTCTGCCAAATTCAAATTTACACCCGGGAAAGTACATACCCGCTACACTTTTTTTATATATATATATAAATGTGTTGTTGTGATTATGTATGTATGTATGTATAGTTTAAATATTTTGTGTGTGTTTGTGTTTTTTGTGATTCTGTATAAAAAAAAATTGGTGTGTGTGTGTGTGTTTATAAGCAATTAGTTTTTTTCTAATTATTTTCAAAAATCAAAGACAAAAAATAAAATAAAAAAAATAATACATTTTTATCAAATATATATTTATTTTTTTGATACAATAAATATAAATATAATTTTCTTGCTATACATCTATGTATGTGTGTGTGTGTGTGTGTATCTATTTTTCAAAAACAGTCTGTGTGTGTGTTTATATCTCTTTTAATGTTTATCAATACTAGCATTTTAAATTTTTTACTAATAAGACTTATTAATTTGAATCTATTTTTTTTTAAGGTATATTTGTGCGTGCGTGCGTGCGTGCGTGTAGATATATATATATATATATATATATATATATATATATATATGTCTTTGTTTTATTAAAACAAATATCTCATATATCACATATATATGTAATTATTAAAAAAAATATATATTATGTATAAAATATTTCAATATTTTAATATACAATTAAATGTTATTATATGTTTTTTTATTTCCTAGATTACAGACAAGTGGATTTGAATTTTTCAAAACCATGCAACAATATCATATTAGTACTCTTGGTATATTTTTGGGATTATTTGTTCACTTCTTTATATGATCACCCTATATTTACTTCAATTGCCCTGTGTTTTCTTTGATATCCATCTTTTTATGTTCTCTATTTCCCATTATTTATTATTTTTCTCTCCCCCCTTTCTCTCCCTCTTTTTCTCACTCTCTCCATCTTTCCCTCTCTAGCTCTCTTTCTCCCTGTCTCCTCTCTTTTTCCTCCCTCTTTCACTCTCTCCCTCTTTTCCTCTCTCCGTCTTTCCCTCTTTCTCCTTCTTTCCCTCTTTCTCCTCTCACTCTCTCCCTCTTTTCATCTTTATCTAATTCTCCTTCTTTCCCTCTCTCCCTCTTTTCCTCCCTCTTTCTCTCCCTCTCATTCTCTCCCTCTTTCCCTCTCTCCCTCTTTATCATTCTTTCCCTCTCTCCCTCTTTCTCATTCTCTCCCTCTTTCTCTCTCTCCCTCTTTTCCTCCATCTTTCTCTCCCTCCTTATCTCCCTCTCTCATTCTCTCACTCTTTCCATTTTTCTATCTTCCCCTCTCTCCCTCTTTTTCTTTCTCACTCTTTCCATCTTCATCTCATTCTCCTTCTTTCCCTCTTTCTCTCCATCTTTATCTCTCAGCCTTTCTTTTACTCTCTCCCTCTTTCACTGTCCTTCTCCCTCTTTCCATCTTTATCTCATTCTCCTTCTTTCCCTCTCTCCCCCATTCCCTCTCTCCCTCTTTTCCTCCCTCTCTTTCTCTCCCTCTTTCCCCCTCTCTTCCTCTTTCTCTCCTTTATCCATTCTTTCCCTCTTTCTCTCCCTCTCTTCTTCGTTCCCTCTTTTCCTCCCTCCCTCGCTCTCTTCCTCTTTCCATTTTTCTATCTCTCCATCTCTCTTTCCCTCTTTCTTTCTCTCTCCCTCTTTCACTCTCTCACTCTCTTTCTCCCTCTTTTCCTCATTCTCCCTCTTTTCCTCCCTCCTTAGCTCCCTCTTTTCCTCCCTCCTTCTCTCCCTATTTCTCATTCTCTCCCTCTTTTCCTCTCTCCCTCTTTCCATTTTTCTATCTTTCCCTCTTTCTTTTTGTCTTTCTCTCTTTCCCTCTTTCTACCTCTTTCACTCTCTCCCTCTTTGCCCCTCTCCCTCTTTTCCTTTCCCATTCTCCTTCTTTCCCTCTCCGTTCCCTCTTTCTCCTTCGTTCCCTCTTTCTCTCCATCTTTATCTCTCAGCCTCTTTCTTTCACTCTCTACCTCTTTCACTCGCTCCCTCTTTCACTCTCTCCCTCTTCCATCTTTATCTCATTCTCCTTCTTTCCCTCTCTCCCTGACTCCCTTTCTCTCATTCTCTCCCTCTTTTCCCCTCTCTCCCTCCTTTCTCTACCTCTTTCTCTCCCTCCATCTCTCTATCCCTCTTTCCCCTTCTCTCTCCCTCTTTCCTTTTTTTTTATCTTTTCCCCCTCTCTCTCTCTCCCCCCCCCCCCTTTCACTCTCTCCCTATTTCCATCTCATTCTCCCTCCCTCTCTATTTTTTCTGTACATCTTTTATTTTATACTCACTCTCTCTTTTAGAATTTTTTTTTTTTTTTTAAATAATGGTTTATATCACTACCTAAATATAAATAAAGATTTATTATTTTTTTTAAATTAAAGCGTTGTATTTTTTTTTATTGAAATTTAATTTTTTTAATACATTATATTTTAGAAAAGAGATTCCAAATCTTCCAAATAATTATATATTTTTTTTGTTACTAACTAAAAAAAATTATATATTCAGTAGAAATGCCAGGATGCATGGCAAATTTTTGCTCAAACTGCACTACTCCCAGGACAAAAGAAACACAAGTGAGTTATTTTGCTTTTCCAAAAGGAGGAGGAGAAAATAAAATTATGGCTGCGCAATGCTGGAATGGACCATGGAATGATAGAAGAATATATTCCAATTATCAAAGCGGACATTCGTGCTTATATTTATCATATGTGTTCATCACATTTTGAAAGTCAAGCCTCGTACACACGAACGAGTTTCTCGGCAAGAAACAACAAGAAAACTGCCAAGATAGCTTTCTTGCCGAGAAAATCGTTTGTGTTTATGGTTTCTCGTCGAGAAAACTGACCAGAATCTCGACGAGAAAAAATAGAGAACCTGCTCTCTATTTTCTCGTCTGCATGTTTCTCGACGAGAAAAGTGTGTGTGTGTGTGTGTGTGTGTGTGTGTGTGTGTGTGTGTGTGTATACACACTTACCTGTCGCCGTGGAAACCCGCGCATGCTCGAATTGACTTTGATGCATGCGCGGTAGCTTCCTAGGCATAGGTAGGGTGTAGCAAGATGGCGGCGACGGCATCGAATGTGACGAGCGCACGCTCGTCGTAGTCCATGACGTCACCGCGTTCGCTCCAAAGAACCGCGGGTTCTTTGAAAGGAGCGTGTGTGTACACTCGGCCGGGACAAGTTTCTTGTCTAAGAATCTCAAGAAAAACTACGTGTTTTTTCCTGACGAGATTCTCGGCCGTGTGTACGAGGCCTCAGTGTTTTATTATGAGGGGAAGTCAAAAGGAGATTAACACCTGAATCAGTTCCTACTATATTCAATGAAACAGGAAACACAGGAAAAATCAGGCTTAATCGATAAAAAAAAAATATGGATAACACAACATATGAAGGCTGGAACCTCTAAGACAGGCATGGGTAGTGATACATGTACTTGCCAATGTCATGTTAGTAGTCAATATAAACATGTGTCAAACAACGATGCCTGCACACAAACTGGCCAAGAAAATTCCCAATTGGTGGAATCTCAAGCTAGCTGTGATACAATTTTTAACGAACATTTGTATTGCAGTAAAGAGGAGGGTTTAATGACACCACTTCTAGTGTCGACACCACAAAGTCATCACAAGACAACGGAAGTGCAAGCGGTGCGCTCTTTTTCACCCTCATCGCCTGTCTTGTCTACCCCTTCACAAATACCAAAAAGAACTAAGTCTGCATTCAACACATATATTGAAAGTCCAGAAGTTGGGACTAAAAGAAAATTGTCTTATCTCGAGGATCCAAGCTTTCACGAGTCAGATTGTGATACACCACAAAAAGGCGATCTTAGGCCTCGTACACACGAACGAGTTTCTCGGCAAAAACCAGCAAGAAACTTGCTGGCAGAGATTTCTTGCTGAGAAATTCGTTCGTGTGTATGGTTTCTCCTCAAGAAAAGCGACAAGAATCTCGACGAGAAAATAGAGAACCTGCTCTCTATTTTCTCGTCGAGATTCTCGTCAGCCTGTTTCTCGACGAGAAAAGTGAGTGTGTGTACACTTACCTGTCCTCCGGGAAGCCCGCGCATGTTCGAAATGAATTCGACGCATGCGCCGTAGCTTCCTAGGCATACGTAGGGTATACCAAGATGGCGGCGACGGCATCGAATGTGACGAGCGCATGCTCGTCGTAGTCGATGACGTCACCGCGTACGCTCCATTCAAAGAACCGCGGGTTCTTTGAATCGAGCGTGTGTACACTCGGCCGGGACAAGTTTCTTGTCCAAGAATCTCGTCGAAAAAAACGACATGTTTTTTTCGACGAGAATCTCGGCCGTGTGTACGAGGCCTGAGTCTGTGAAAGTGAAGTGGAAATTGAAACAGAAGAAACACTTCCCCACCCCTTAAATTTGGTAAAAGAACATTTTTTTTATTGCTTTTGAAAGCTGCCTCGATAAACTACTTTATGCGATGCTTTGCCCTGAACCTGGCTGTTTTTCTAATATCAGAAAAATTGAGAAACAAATCATTGGTACAATGATTTCAGTTCACTCTACCTGTACTGATTTTCACCGATCAAAACTTTGGGAAAGCCAGCCCAAAATTAAACATTATTCAGCTGGTAATATTTTGCTTTCTGGGGCTATCACTTTAACCGGAGGAAGCTATGCCAAAGTTAGAGAAATGTTCGATCTCTGTGGCATAGAAATGTTTGGAAAGACTTCTTTCCACAGAGCACAAAATACATTTGTTTTTAAAGCAATTGACCATGCTTGGCAAACTATGATTTCAAACATCACAGAGGAATTGTTAGGAAAACCAATCTTCCTGTTAGGGGATGGGCAATGTGATAGCCCAGGGTTTTCGGCTAAGTATTCAACTTACACGTTCATGGATTTTTTTTTCAAAGAAAATTGTGGACTTTGAACTAGTGCAGGTGTCACAGACCACTTCTTCGGTTGCGATGGAGAAGTTTGGATTTACCAAATGTTTAGATCGCATAGTTGACAAAGGATTAGATGTTCAATTTGTAGGAACGGATCGACACACAGGTATTCGCAAACTACTTTCCACAAACGAAAAATACAAAAACAAACCATCAATTTGATATGTGGCATTACGTGAAAAATATACGAAGAAAATTGATGCAAATTTCCAAAAATAAAAATAAACAGTGAAATTTTACCATGGATTGGACCCATTTTACTGCATTTCTATTTTTGTAGTAGACGTTGTGATGGAAACGAGAAGGTTTTCAGAGACGTTTGGCAATCTCTACTATATCATGTAGTCAATTTTCATGAATGGAAAATTGACGATGTAGAGCACAAATGCTTACACGATCCAATCAGTGTGGATTCTCATCCTGTTGCCTGGTTAAACCAAAACACACCTGCCTTTCATTCATTGTCCACAATTGTCTTGGATAGTCAATTGGATAAAGACATAAAACATCTAACTTTTTTTTGTCAGACAGGGGTTATTGAAACATACCACAGTATGATTTTAAAATATAGGCCAAAAAAAAATTCATTACAGATTTGATTCGATGGAAGCAAGGACTAAATTGGCAGCTTTATGCCACAATCACAATGTGGTGCAAAACCCCGCTCTGACCAAAAAAAAAAAAAAAAGATGAAAGTGGCCAAGAAATTGAGTTTGAATGGAAAAATCTGGAATTTCCTAGAGGACGAAAAAAATGGGTTGTGCATAATGTTTTTAAAAACAAGAATAACGAACATCTTTACATTATGCTATCCAACATGATTAGCATTGTTGAGGGTACACTAATTTGTTCTTGGGAATCCAAAAACAAACTAATGCCGAAGAACAATCGCCCCAATTGAAAGGCCTGAAACAAGTGTGGCAGTAAAGGAAAACGTCACAATTTCCAAAAGTTGCTAAATAAGAAGATAAAAAAATTTTGGTGTACATATCTGTATAGTTTGAAATGTTAATAAAAAAAAATATAATGTAAATATAATTAATTTTATTTTTTATTTTAAATAGATTTGTACAGTTTACATATTTAGTGTTTGATTAAATAAACATTTTTATCTTTAGAAAAATGTTGTGTTTATTTTACAGATTATTATTTTTAATAAGTCTGTACATATTCTATAACTTTAACAAACTGAACTTACAAAAAAGAAAAAATTTTGAGACTGCAAATTTTTTTTTTAGAATAACAAAAAAAAAAAAAATTGGAATTTTATGAATAACATATTAATAAACATTACAACAAAAATAAAATATAAAATTAATGAAATGCCATTTCTGATGCATCATAATCGTCTGAATAAAGAAAACCAACATAGGAAGCATTTGGATCAGGAAAAACTTTGCGTATTACATTCACCCGTCTGTTTCCTTTTCTAAGAAATCCGTAGGTCCAGGCGATAAATGACCGATATGATGTTTTACGCAATCGTCTATTAAAAAAAAAAAATATTTAAATTTTAATTAATTATTTTGAAATAAAGATAACAAAATAAATAAAATATTTAACTAGTTACCTATTGTTGTCAGCATCCACGACAGGTAAGTCCTCAAGATGTATTGTCATGAAATTCAATCTTACATGTTCCTCTGTAGCCATATGGGGGCAGAACATTCCCTCAGGTATACAGCCTTCAACTATATGTATTTCACGACAACACACCGATTCTATTTGTGTTGGCATGGCTATGCAACACTGACACACATTGTGCGTTTCCAATTCGATCCTCCTCAGATGTCTCTTGAGTAGACAACGAATTGGAAGGATCTACTGTAAGGTTCATTGTGGGATTTTTTGGGAAGGCTCTATCTGAATCTTTGTCTGGATACCTTGCCAGTAGTTGAGCTACAATTATACTTCGCTGAAATTAAATAATAATAATTAAAAAAAAAAATAATAATTATATATATATATATATATATATATATATATATATATATATATATATATATATATATACATTTATTAATTTTTAAATAAAAATTAAGATTTTTTAAAGTTATATATTAAGGGCGCAAAAATTATCTGTCTTTGATAAAATATACAAATAAATATGCAGCCATTAAAAAAAACAAAAAAAAAAACAACATTATTGATTAATAATATATTACTTACTCTTTCCTCCTGTGACAGAGAACGATAAGTCAGCAAACTATTTCCCTGATTTTCTGTAGTATTGTCCTGATAAAAAAAATAAAATTATTTTTTATAAAAAAAAAATAAAAAAAAATAGAAAATATCTAAACATTATTGATAAGAAAAATAAAAAAGAATAAAATATCTGTATATTATTTTAAAATAGTAATTAGACTGAACTTTAAATGTTTGGTGAGGGGGCAATTATCTAACAGAGATATTTGATATTCATATATACAAATAATATATATATATGTATATATGTGTGTGTGTATAAATGATGTTATATATATATATATATATATATATATATATTTATATTTTATATTTTGAAGTGACATGACCATTTCAGGTACAATTAGGCAGTCTAAATGTCTTTTTTTTTCCTTTTAGAAACAGATACTAGTTCTGTCCAAGTGTTGAATGTTATCTTATCTCTCTGTAAGATAAGTGCCGGCTAAAAGGTCAGTGCTTCGTGCAGGCAAATATAAAAATAAATAATAATAAATGTAAAAATAATGACATTGTAGCATATATATATATATATATATATATATATATATATATATATATATATATATATGCTACAATGTCATTTTTACATTTATTATTATTTATTTTTATATTTGCCTGCACGAAGCACTGACCTTTTAGCCGGCATATATATATATATAATATTATTTTATTTTAAAAAAAAATTAAAATAATTATTTCTCTATATACCCAAGTAGATATAAATAAAATATGCGAATTAGATAGTGACAAGAAAAAAAAAAAGTACCTGCAAGTCTGTATGTCCCCAGAGTGTTGTGAGCCGTTCCTGCTGTTTCTTCTTTGTTGAAGGGCATCACAACTGGGCGTGTACTATAACTGCTGATGCCCGTTGTGATGGAAACCAGGAAGTGTTGACGGCACTGCACATGCGCGAGATACAGCGATGAATGCCGGGAGACAAGCATTCATCGCTACCCGGAAGAATATGCTTGTGGGCTTCGAGATGCCCACAAGCAAAATGGGAATAACAGGAAGTGTTTTATAAAGTCATTTTTAAATCGCAAAACGGACAGGGGATGTTTAAAAGCGCAGGAGAAATGAGTAATTAAAATGCATAATTTTTTGCATAGAATGACTATATAAAAAATAAAAAAAATAAAAAAAAATGTATGGACCGCAGAACCTCCACTTTAATCTAGGCTTACCTGTAGGTGCAAGTTGTGTGGTTGGGTTTACAACCACTTTAAGAACTTCTCAGCCTCAGATACACCCCCCCCCCCCCCCCCCTTCAAACCACCCCATCCCATATAAATCCTAATATTTAGTGACTAAACAGAAAGGCAATCAACATACTGAGGTGTACAAGTAAAAGGTCATCCATGGCCACCAGGTTTCCCTACATTCCACCTCTCTACCATAGAATAAGGCAGTCATGTTTTCGATTTGTTTTCTAGAATGGATGAAGTTAGGACAACGTTTCACAGGTGGCATAGTAGTAGCAGCATTTAGCATGTGTGCTACCAATGACTTTTTACAGTCATGGCCGAAATCTTTGGCACCCCAGAAATATTTCCAGAAAATCAAGTATTTCTCACAGAAAAGTATTGCAGTAACACATGTTTTGCTATACGCATGTTTATTCCGTGTGTGTGTGTGTGTGTGTGTGTGTGTGTGTGTGTGTGTGTGTGTGTGTGTGTGTGTGTGTGTGTGTGTGTGTGTGTGTGTGTGTGTGTGTGTGTGTGTATTGGAACAAAAACAAACGAAAAAAAGGGGCAGGAAAAAAAAAAAGGCAAATTGGACATGTCACACAAAACTCCAAAAATGAGCTGGTCAAAATTCTTGGCACCCTTAACTTAATATTTGGTTGCACACCCTTTGGAAAAAATAACTGAAATCAGTCGCTTCCTATAACCATCAATAAGCTTCTTACACCTCTCACCCAGACTTTTGGACCACTCTTCCTTTGCAAACTGCTCCAGGTCTCTCTTATTGGAAGGGCGCCTTTTCTCAACAGCAATTTTAAGATCTCTCCACAGGTGTTCAATGGGATTTAGATCTGGACTCATTGCTGGCCATTTTAGAACTCTCCAGCGCTTTGTTGCCATCCATTTCTAGGTGCTTTTTGACGTATGTTTGGGGTCATTGTCCTGCTGGAAGACCCAAGATCTCGGACGCAAACCCAGCTTTCTGACACTAAGCTCTACAGTGTGACCCAAAATCATTTGGTAATCCTCAGATTTCATGATGCCTTGCACACATTCAAGGCACCCAGTGCCAGAGGCAGCAAAAATAGGATTTTTATAACAGCTTACCTGTAAAATCCTTTTCTTGGAGTACATCACGGGACACAGAGCGACATAGTCATTACTATGTGGGTTATATAGATTACCTTCAGGTGCTGGCACTGGCAACTTCCAAAACCGGAAGTACCCTCCCCTATATAAGCCCCTCCCATCCGGGAGTACCTCAGTTTTGTAGCAAAGCAATAAGTGTCCCCAAAAGAGGGGTGGGAGCTCTGTGTCCCGTGATGTACTCCAAGAAAAGGATTTTACAGGTAAGCTGTTATAAAAATCCTATTTTCTTTCTCGTACATCACGGGACACAGAGCGACATAGTCATTACTATGTGGGACGTCCCAAAGCAATGCCAAATGAGGGGGGGGGGATACACCATACATAAGCTGGGCGCTATCAGACATGAGGATCTTTTGCGGCCTGCAACACACTGCGCCCAAAGGCGACATCCTCCTGACTTCTAACGTCCACCTGGTAGAACCTAGTAAACGTGTGTACTGAAGACCATGTTGCGGCCTTACAGATTTGAGCCAGGGAGGCCTGGTGATGCACTGCCCATGAAGTTCCAACTGCTCTCGTGGAGTGCGCCCTAACTTTGAACGGAGGCAGTCTCCTTCTCAAGCCATAGGCTTGCATTATGACCTGTCGAATTCACTTGGCTAAAGTAGATTTTGACGCTGCCTGACCCTTTCTGGGGCCTTCCGGCAGAATAAACAAAGTATCCGTTCTACGAATCTGAGCAGTGGCTTTTAGATAAGCTTTAACTGCTCTTACTACATCCAAAGAATGTAATAACTTTTCCTCTACCAAGCTAGGTTTAGGGAAAAAGGAAGGAAGAACCACATCTTGGTTCAAATGAAACCTCAATACCACCTTAGGAAGAAAGGCTGGATGAGGACGTAACACTACTCTGTCCTTATGGATAACCAGATATGGCTCCTTACAGGACATAGCGGCCAATTCCGACACTCTTTTAGCCGAACAAATGGCTACTAAAAAAATCAATTTCCTGGTGAGAAGAACCAAGGAAATGTGCTGTAATGGTTCAAATGGTTGTTTCTGTAGAACCGATAGAACCAGGTTTAGGTCCCATGGACATATGGAAATTTTAACCGGAGGGCTAATACGCATCACTCCTTGTATAAAAGTTTTGACTAGTGAATGCGAAGCCAAGGGCCTTTGAAAAAATATTGACAAGGCCGAAATCTGACCCTTGATAGTACTCAAGGCAAACTTCCTATCTACAGCCCACTGTAGGAAGTCCAGAATCCTACCTATTACGTACTTACGTGGATGCCATTTCTTGGCCTCACACCACGCGATGTACGCCTTCCAGATTCTATAGTAAATCTGCCTGGATACCGGCTTCCTGGCATTGATCATGGTAGATACCACAGCATTAGAGAGCCCCCTCTTTTTTAGAATGTGGGCTTCAATAGCCAGGCCGTCAAACCTAGGGCTGGTAAGGAAGGGTGGTATATCGGTCCTTGCGAAAGCAGGTCCGGACGATGTGGGAGGGTCCAAGGACTCCCCACAGACATTTTTACAATCTCCGCGTACCATGCTCTTCGGGGCCACGCTGGAGCCACCAGAATCACTGGTTTCTTTTCTACCCTGATTCTGCGGAGTAATCGAGGCAACAATTGTGGCGGTGGAAATGCGTATATCAGCTTGAACTGATCCCAAGGGAACACTAGAGCATCCGAGCCGCAAACTAGGGGATCTCTTGTCCGAGAGACAAATCTGTTCACCTTTGCGTTGAATCTGGATGCTAGCAGATCTACATCCGGTGCTCCCCACCGCTGACATATTGCCCGGTAAACCTCGGGGTGAAGGGACCATTCCCCTGGGCATAATTGTTGGCGACTTAGAAAGTCCGCCTTCCAATTCTCCACTCCTGGAATGAAGACCGCGGATATGGCTGGGACATATTTTTCTGCCCATTTCAGGATGCGATTTACTTCCCTCTGGGCTGCACGACTCCTGGTGCCCCCCTGATGATTGATATATGCCACTGCGGTGGCATTGTCTGATTGAATTCTGACAGGGGACCCTTGGAGTTTGGATGTCCATGCTACTAGGGCATACCGGGCTGCTCGTATCTCTAAGAGATTGATGGGCAGGGCCTTCTCTGCATCCGACCATCTGCCCTGGAGAGACCATTGCTCCAGTACTGCCCCCCAGCCTATAAGGCTGGCATCTGTAGTGACCACCTTCCAAGAAATCGGACTGAAGGATTTCCCCTTTTTCAGATTCTGGGGAACCAACCACCAACGGAGGCTCTTGCGAACGGAAAGGGACAAGGACATTGGTAAGTCTAGGGCCTGAACTTTTTTGTTCCAGGCTGACAGTATGGCCCTTTGCAAATTCCTTGAATGGAATTGACCGTAGGGTACCGCTTCGAATGATGCCACCTTTTTTCCCAGCAGCCTCATGCACAGGCGTATGGACGGCTGTCTTTTTGTACCCACCAGGTGGATCAAATCTCTCAAAGACGACACCTTTTCTTGAGGCAAGAAAATCTTCCTCTGGTCTGAATCCAGCCTTAGCCCCAAGTATTCCAGACTTTTGATTGGTTTTAGGGCTGACTTGTCTCGGTTGATAATCCAACCGTGAGATTCCAGATACTTGATTGTCTCGTGAACAACCACTTCTAGTTTTTCCACTGAGTGGTCCATCAGCAACAAGTCGTCTAGATATGCCATTATCGTCACACCTCGTGTTCTTAGATTGGCCAATAGTGGGGCCAGAATTTTTGTGAACACTCGTGGTGCTGTGGCCAGACCGAAGGGTAAGGCTCTGAACTGAAAATGGCGCCCTTCTACTGCAAAGCGTAGAAATTTTTGGTGGACTGGAAAGATGGTAATGTGCAAATAAGCATCTTTGATGTCGATCGAGGCTAACCATTCCTCCCCTTGTAGGGCAGTGGCCACCGATCGGATCGACTCCATCCGGAAAGTCCTGATATGTAGGAATTTGTTTAGCCTTTTTAGATTTAATATGGGCCTTACGTCCCCGTTTGGCTTCGGGACTGTAAAGAGGTTTGAGTAAAACCCGAACCCGCATTCTTCCAGGGGAACCTCCATAATTACTCCTTGGAGCAATAGTTGTTCTAGTGCCGACAGGAGGGATCCTCTCTTCCGGGGATCTCTTGGCACGTTTGACCACATAAAATGGGAAGGAGGAGAGTCTTTTAACTCCAGCTTGTATCCCAGACTTACTGCGGAGAGCACCCATCTGTCTCTGATCGTGTCCCGCCAGGTCTCTGCGAACAACTGAAGTCTTCCCCCCACCCGATTGAATGGGGGCAACCCTTCATAAATTCGACTTGGGGGAAGGTTTTGTACCTCTCCTGACCCAGGGTTTTTTGTTACCCTGTGATTGTCCCTGATTTTTACCCCCCGGCATTTGACCGAGGAGGCCGTCGGAACTGCTTCACAGCAGATGTCCCAGGGACTGGAGAGGCAGGCCTCTTAAAAGAGGGACCTCTAAATCTCTTTTTAACCGGCAAGAGTGTACTATTACCGCTGGAAATTTTCTGGATATATTTGTCCAGGTCTTCCCCGAATAAGCGTTCACCATGAAATAGGAAGCTAACCAGTAATTTTTTACAGGGAGCTTCAGCAGACCAGTTCTTGAGCCATAGAAGCCTACGCATATGTACTACAGATAGCGTAAGGCGGGAGGCCTGATGGATTGAATCCTTGATGGCGTCAACCGCAAAGCATAAGGCTCTAGGCAGATCAGCTAGGGCAAGGGCCTGCTGATCCGGCAAGTCCCTTAAGACCTGTTTTAACTGATCCTTCACCGCTTGGCAGACTCCAATAGCTGCTACTGCTGGTTGTGTCACCAAGCTTGCTGTAGAAAAAGCAGATTTTAATAAGGACTCCAACTTTTTATCTATTGGGTCCTTGAACATTTGAACATTATCTACTGGACATGTCAGTGATTTGTTCACACAAGAGATGGCTGCGTCCACTGTAGGCACCCTCCATTTTCGGATGAACTTATCCTCCATGGGATAGACCACCGGCTCTTAGGGGGAGTAAATATTTTATCAGGATGTTCCCAATCCTGGTAAATGAGTCCTTCCAGTAAAGGATGGATTGGAAAGGAACAAACAGTCTCTGGAGCTTTTAGCGACCCCAACGAGGAGACAGAAGTGGTTAATGGTTCCGCAAGGGGCATTTTAAATGCTGATCGGACCATATCAGTCAGGGACTGAACCCATACTCTTTCAGCATGTGATGCTGAAAATGGCTCTTCCACTGTTGATTCCCCTAGAACATAATCAACCTCACCCTGATCCCCTTCAGGTAGGTCAATCCCTGTATGGGACTGTTGCTCCGCTAACAGGTACTCTGAGGGAGGAGACGGAGATCGGGCGCGCTTTCCCTCTGACAGGGAAGCAGCAATCAATGTTGTCAATCTCTCTTCCAGACCTCCCAGAGCTGAGGAAAAAACCTCCTCTGTTACATACACAGGAGCAGGTGAACTGAGGACAGCCACAGTACCAGGTACTCCTGAGGGTTATCTACGGGCACCAACCTCTGATTTTTCAGGGGAGACTGGTGCAGCCAAAGCATGCCGAAGATCCTCAGAGCCCGACGGAGACCCCCTTTGCTTCCTGGGAGTCTTAGTCCCGGAGACTTTGGACGGCACATTCCTAAGCCCAAAGCTGAGGTATTCCAGCCGTAATACACCACTTACTGAAAATAGTCTTGCACAATTGCTGCTATATAAACAGTTGGTGTCTACTAATGTGCCTTTCTATGGGGATGCCTGCATCAACCGCCTGCTGTATGCCTTTTTTAAATGTTACCAGCTCCGTCTCAGCACTCCATAGCCAGCTCACAACAAATAAATTGTGCCTTTTGACATGCTGGGACGCCCGCACATGCGCAGAAGCGCTGCGGCGCGCATAGAGCGTCATCCGCCAAGCTCCGCCCTCTTTTCTAGCTCACCTCTATATATAGAGGTGCGGGCACGTGCGCCTTCGGCGCTTCTTTTGAAAAAAAGACTAGGGAGAGGAGCCAGGGTCCCTGTTTGCAGCAGGGCCCGGGGATGGACGAGCATTGCAACATGACAGAGGAAGCAGTTTCCCTAAAGAGAACTCACCATCTGCCTGGACTTGACCTCAGAAGGAAACAGTCCACATAAAAAAAAAACCAACGTTCCACAGCGGCCTCTAGTGGTTTAACACAGGTACCGCGGTTTGTCCATTTTTTTTTTTTTTCTTGACCACCATTAAAATTATTACATTTTCTAGCAGTTTCAGGCATGCACAGATATTTAGCGGGAATACCGTTAGGTAACAGGCAGAAAGACATATTAGGCTTGTGGGTCCCCTCAATAGAACCAAGTTCCTGAGGGGCCCCCACTTACCTTTTCCCCGCCGCAGGACTCGGTTTGGTCCACAGGAGCCCAAACTTCACCTCTCACGGCAGGCATTGTACTTAAACCTTCAGGGACCGGGTTCCCAAGGATTCCACTCCCCTGGACCTGTATAGCACCCTGCACAGATAACATCTTGGTCGTGGGTATGACCAGAGCTCTGGATCCCAGGGTCCAGCCCTCCTAAGAGAGGCATTACAGGCAAAACCTTGCTCTTCTCTGCAAGGCCCGGGTACCGACCGTTTAGCTATGAAGCTTTTTTGGTCGGATCCGGAATAGCTTGCTGGGGCCCAAAAGAACCTGTACACAAGCCCAGATGAAAAAAACATGTTAACCTTTGGCCAACACCTTAGACACTGGCAAAAAACTGAGGTACTCCCGGATGGGAGGGGCTTATATAGGGGAGGGTACTTCCGGTTTTGGAAGTTGCCAGTGCCAGCACCTGAAGGTAATCTATATAACCCACATAGTAATGACTATGTCGCTCTGTGTCCCGTGATGTACGAGAAAGAAACAACCCCAAAACATCATTGAACCTCCACCATATTTCACTGTAGGTACTGTGTTCTTTTCTTTGTAGGCCTCATTCTGTTTTCGGTAAACAGTAGAATGATGTGCTTTACCAAAAAGCTCCATCTTGGTTTCATCTGTCCACAAGACGTTTTCCCAGAAGGATTTTGGCTTACTCAAGTACATTTTGGCAAACTGTAGTCTTGCTTTTTTTTATGTCTCTGTGTCAGCAGTGGGGTCCTCCTGGGTCTTCTGCCATAGCGTTTCATTTCATTTAAATGTCGACGGATAGTTCGCCCTGACACTGATGCTCCCTGAGCCTGCAGGACAGCATGAATTTCTTTGGAACTTGTTAGGGGCTGCTTATCCACCATCCGGACTATCCTGCGTTCTAACTAGGGCTGCAACTAACGATTATTTTCATAATCGATTAGTTGGCCGATTATTATTTCGATTAATAAAAAAAAAAAAAAAAAAAAAAAAAGGTAATTTTGCTGCAATTTGCATTTTTTTTTTTTTTTTTGCCCAATTTGTTGTTGGGCAGATTACAAAACACAAATTGCCGCAAAAACACATTACATGCTTTTCTGCAGCTTCTCCATTGAAGTATATTAAACCAAAAAAACAAAATGGCAACGTTTTGCGTTAAAAAAAGTACTTGCCCTTTTCAAATACGCAGCAGCTGAAAAAATCTGTGATGTGAACGTGTCCCATAGGAAACCATGTAAATGACCTGTAGTGTCAGAGAACTCACCTTGCTGGACATGTTGTGCATGCTCCTGTGCGCGCTGGTTCACGTCCTAGACTGCGGGTGCGCGCGCCTGTGCGCGATGGCGCATGTGCGCGCCATTGCGTGCGCCGATGCGCGCCATTGCGTGTGCCGATGCGCGCCAAACAGTCCATTTAAACCCCTGGAATACTTCAGACCGGTGCTGTCTGATCTGCAGTTACCTGTGACCTTTTGCTCCTGATACCTGTCTGAACACTTGTCTCTTGATTACCCGGCCTGCCCATCGGATTACCCTTGTCTCCTGCCTGCACCTGATCTCGGCTAGTCTTGACCTTGAACCTGCCTGTTCCTCTGTACTTCGCTGCCTGCCTGTTGCCGATCCTGCCTGTGACCCGACCATCCCGCTCTGCTCCTGCTCAGCATCCTCTGCCTGTGTTCCTGTTTTCTGTTGCCTGTCCGGCCGGACACCTACTCCTCTGCACCTGGATCCAGAACCGCATCCCCTGCAACTACCCGCCAGGCTCTCATACCACTCCACACTCCCGTGCCTCCTGTTCATACTATCAGGGGCCGTGAGTCGGATACGTAAGGGAGACCTTCCTCTGCTCCATTGGGCTCACCAGTCTGGTACGTATAAGTCTGACATGTAGTGGGTTTCTGCAAAAAGCACCAAAAAACAGAGGAGTGACCCAGATGTTTAGTAACATAATGGGGTTAAAAAAACAAAAATTAGTACAAAAAGAGCAAATAAATCGCTACTGTAAGGGGTTAATTTTTTACTGTGGGACAGTGAAAGTAATATTTACAGTAGCGATTTGCTCTTTTTGTACTATAAAGGGCTAATTTTAGTTTTTTTTAACCCCATGATGTTACTGACCGATTAATCGATTATGAAATTAATCGATTACAATTTTCATAATCGATTAGTTGTTTCGGCCCTAGTTGCAACCTTTCATCAATTTTTCCTCTTCTGTCCACGCCCAGAGAGATTAGCTACAGTGCCATGGGTTGCAAACTTCTTGATAATGTTGCGCACTGTGGACAAAAGCAAATCTAGATCTCTGGAGATGGACTTGTAACCTTGAAATTGTGGATTTTTCCACAATTTTGGTTCTCAAGTCCTCAGATAGTTCTCTTCTCCTCTTTCTGTTGTCCATGCTTAGTGTGGCGCACACAGACACACAATGCAAAGACTAAGGCCCCTTTCACACGGAGGGTCCGTTCAGGTCCGCCTGTCAGTTTTTTAGGCGGACCTGCACGGACGCTCCATGTAGCCCTATGGAGGCACGGATGTCAGCGGAGACATGTCCGCTGACATCCGCTCCGCCAAAGTGTGAAGGAGGAAAACCCTATTTTTCCTTCCGTCGGCGGAGCGGATCGGATGACAACGGACTCTACGGTCCGTCATCATCCGATCCCCCATAGGGGAGAGCGGCGCTCTGACAGGGCGGTCCCTGCACAGTGTGCGGGGACTGCCCAGTCATCCGCCGGCTCAGCGGGGATCAACGGAGCGATCCCGACTGAGCAAGCGGAGCTTCACGGGGCGGATCATGACTGATCCGCCCCGTGTGAAAGAGCCCTAAGTGAACTTCTCTCCTTTTTATTTATTTTCAGGTGTGATTTTTATATTGCCCACACCTGTTACTTGCCCCAGGTGAGTTTAAAGGAGCATCACATGCTTGAAACAATCTTATTTATCCACAATTTTGAAAGGGTGCAAAGAATTTTGACCAGCCCATTTTTGGAGTTTTGTGTGACATGTCCAATTTGCATTTTTTTCTCCCTTTTTTTGTTTTGTTCCAATACACACAAAAGGGAATAAACATGTGTATAGCAAAACATGTGTTACTGCAATACTTTTCTGTGAGAAATACTAGATTTTCTGGAAAAATTTCTGGGGTGCCAACAATTTCGGCCATGACTATATATTTATGGAGGGGTATCACATTTAGGTGCAGGAGATATCCCATAGGGTCCGAACCAAGATCGACTGATGTCAATTGTTTAATCCAGTTCCCCACTTCCTTCCAAAATGGTATAATTAAAGGGCACACCCAGAAAATATGTAATAATGTCCCTGGCTCTTTCTTGCAACGCCAACATAGGCTAGAGATTTGCGGATAGAGTTGGTTGAGTAGGGCCAGAACCCTGTACCACCTGACCAGCAACTTATAACCCTGTTCTTGAAAGAGACTTGCTATAGAAGATTTATAGGCCAGTGAAATAATCCTTTTAATTTGCATGCTTGTAAAGGAATTTGAAGGTCCTCTTCCTAACAGCGTATATACAAAGGGACGTGGCCTTCTGGAGGCTCAATAATCAGTTTATATAAAAGTGACAACGAATGTGGTACATATTCCCCCGCCACACAAATGCTCAAAGGGTGTCAATGGCCTAACATGAAGTTCCACATCCGGTATAGACCTTAAATTAATGTGCCAATTGAAAGGCTGACCAGGAGCTCAGAGGAGGCTGTGAAAGGGTGGATAGATTTTGTATAGACATCCATCCCTGCGGGGTAGCGAAGTGCATGCGTCTAGTTATGCCAAGTCCTACCAGGCCCCAAAGCTGTTTATTGTCAAGCCCAGGTGTGAAGTCTGGGTTCTGAATCACTGGTGTTAAAAAGGTGATGGATTGAGAGAAAGGCCCTTTGTTGAGAGTGTTTGAATAAGGACTGCAATTGTAGCCCCAATCGTAGGGTGACTCTTTAATCCCCGATAATATTTATAGGCAACCCAGGGAAGCGCAGACAAAACGATCAGTGAAGCTTGTTGTTCTACTTGTACCCAGGGTTTGGTCTGCGAGGAAGTACACCATGACATCACTCTAGACAAGTGTAGAGCTTGATAGTATGAGGAGATCAAGTCAGGTAGACCAATACCCCCCAAAGATTTAGGCAGGAATAATAGTGAATAACGAAGTCTAGCAGCTTTATTGCTCCAAAGAAATGTAATTAACAATGTCCGACACAAACGGAAAAAGGCTTGAAGTAATTTAATAGGTATCGCTTGCATTAGATATAAAATCTGTGGGAGCAATGTCATCTTAAATGCGTTACACCGCCCAAACCACGTAAGGGTAAGTGTTTGCCAAAGTTGGAGATGTGATCACATTTTAGAGAATGGACAAAAATGTATCTCATATAATGAGGCAGTATCTGGGGTTACCCCCAGGTATTTGAAAAAAAGAATGAACCCATTTAAACCGGTAGAGGCCTTGTAGCTTTGCAATACACTCCGTAGGGAGAAGAATACTCATCGCTTCACTTTTAGCATCATTTATAGAAAAATTAGAAAGATCCTTATACTGAATAAAACGAGGTAGTGAAACCTCTGGGTCGGTAAGAAACAATAAAAGATCATCTGCATATGCAGCAATTTTATGCTCCATGCTTGAGACCTGTATTCCACCAAAGAGTCTAATCTAACTTTACAGAGAAAGGGTTCTAGGGTTAACACAAAGATTCATGGAGAAAGAAGGCAACCCTGCCTCGTCCCATTGGACATAGAGAAATACTCTAATCAGGCCCCATTCACCAGCACAGCGGCTGTGGGGCTAGTATATAAATGCCTGAATCCAGGACTGCATTCGTGACCCCAGGCCAATATGTCTAAGGGTAAATCGTAAGAACTGCCAGTCCACCCGATCAAAGGCCTTTTCAGTGTCTGTTGATAGGAGCAAAAAAGGTTGGGCCTCCGAACGGAGTGGATCAGATCTAGTGCCCTTACAGTGTTGTCCCTGGCCTCTCTCTGAGGTATAAAACCTGCCTGGTCTACATAAAACAAGATGGGGAATATATGGCAATAGCCTATTCGCTAGGATTTTAGAAAATAATTTAAAATCGGCATTTAATAGTGCTATGGGACGATAGTTCCCACATTGAGTGTGGTCTAGAGCTGCAACTAACGATTATTTTGTCTGTCGACTAATCTATCGATTATTTCTTCGATTAGTCATCAACTAGAATGATTATTGTTTTATTTATTTTTAATTAATCTAGTGTGTTCTTTTTGTGATTAGCCAATTAATCCTTTGGATAACTTTACAAAAAATTATAAGTACAACTTCTAATGTAATATTTCAACTTTTATTAATTTTTTTTTAAAAATTACTTCAATGTGGTTGAAGTTTTTACAGTATATAAAATGTAAACAACACTTTAGCATCAGGCACGAATAATGCCATAATGGCATTGCCATTAATTCAGAACCAGAAGCATTCAAAAATGCCATATAAAATTCAACAAAAAGCACTGCTGCTCTGCGTGCAAAACACCCACATGAAAGACATATACAAAAATAAAGTGCCAAAAAATAAAATGTAACACTTTAGGGCATGAGTCATGAAAATGCCATATAAAATTCTGCCTAACACTTTGCAAAAGATGCATTCTGAAGGCATTATGTAGTAACCTTACTAAACCACATAATGCCTTCAGAATGCATCTTTTGCAAAGTGTTAGGCAGAATTTATATGGCATTATGCCTGATGCCCTAAAGTGTTGTTTATACAGTAACACCACAAAAATGCTGGTCAACATACAATAACACTATGTAATCATAATTACATAGTGTTAAGAAGTATTTTTGTGATGTGTTACTTGTAATTGTAATGTAAAACATACCTGAAAAGGTAACATCGTTTTCAAGGAGCCAAGTCCAACAAAAGCACTGCTCAACACTGTGCAAAAATAATGGCCAATACAGTGCAAAACAAAGATTACCTGAAGGCAGCCATCTCAACATAAATACAGCCCAACATGAAAAGTGCAAAAGGTTGGGGGCCTGTGTTACTTACTCCATTGCAATGCTATATTATATAGCATTGCAATGGAGGAAGGTTAGCATATCGACATGCTCTGAAGTTAGGCTTGCTCTTTTTTTAGTCACAATGTTGCCAGCAACTGAGAAAAGCCTTTCAGATGGGGTTGATGTTGCAGGCACAGACAAGTAACTCTTTGCCAGCATGGCTAAGATGGGAAACCTCTTTTCATTTTCCTTCCATTTCAGCAGATTTTCTTCCTTTGGAATAGCCTGCTCACTAAAATACATGTGTATCTCATTCCTCACAACTTCACTGTGAGTTTCTTGATCTTGGATGTTGTCATCCTCACCATTACTGTGGTGGTCATCTGAATCGAGCAAAGTGTCCAACAGAGACACTTGCCTCTTCTCTGAAAATTTCATGTCTGCACTGGCTGACTATTCCTCACATTGATGTTGATGTGTTTGCTCTTCCTCATATCTTCTTTTCTCTTCAAGAGCAAGGGCTTGGACCTTGAGGTGAACTTTTAAACTGTCCTCTGCTGGCAGGAATTTTAGTTTGCGGAATCTGGGGTCCAGGGCTGCTGCAATAAGACATATTTTCTCCACCATCATCTCTGAATTTAGTTTCCAGCTCCGATCTTGAGGTCATCTCCTGTGCAGCAACACTTTGGAAAGCCTTGACTGCTGCTGTCACGCAAATTGTGCTCTGTATGGATTTTTGGAGGCCCTTTAGCAGAGGAGGTAGAGCGGAAGCAGTCACATCTGACTCTCCACTCAAGAAAACAGTAGCACACTCAAAAGGCCTCAGGACTTGTTCCACTTCAAGTAAGCTCCACTGATCATGTTTTAAATCCAGGAAGCGCTTCCCTCGTGGTGTGACATCAGGATCGGAAAGAGTTGCAGTCACAGGCCACCTCTGTTCAAGCAGGCGGCTGATCATGTGTAAAGTACTGTTCCATCTTACGGATACATCATTTATTAGTGCATGCTCAGGGGTACCCATTTGTTGCTGCTTTGCTTTAAGCTTTGTAGTGGCCAGCTCACTTTTTTTTAAATGTTCCACAAGGCACTTTGCAGCCCTCAGTGTCTTGCTGATCTGGGGATCCCTCAGGGCATGGTTGACAACTAACTGCAATGTATGACCAGCACACCTGAGAGAAGAGATGCCATGGTGCTTTTCTTCCAAAATACGCAGAGCAGCGACAACATTTGCAGCGTTATCATGGACAACTACATTTACATTGGCCATGGATATCTCAAACTTTTCATCTGCTTTTTCCACCCAGTTAGCAATGTTTTCAGCTGTGTGACGATCTTCAAGTGGAATAGTGGTCAGATTGTACGATGTAAGATTCCAGTCTTCATTAATGAAGTGGCATGTGACACCCAAGTATGCCTCTGTGGTGAGAGCTATTTTGGATTTCACATCTTTGAGTGACGCTTTCAATATTTCAAAATTCTCCTCATATTTCTTCTCCATCAGCTTAGTGAAATGGGACCTGGAGGAGGCAGAGGACTGGATTGCCACTTGCAGGGGTGCTCGTGACCGCTTCTCTGACACGTGGTCGACCTGGAACGCGTATGTTTCAGACCCGGGCCATGTGTCCTCCAGCTTAGACGTAGCCCTGCTGGAGCTGGCAGAGCCGTCCCTCAAGGGACGACCTCGGGGCTCACAAATGAGAATGGAGGGCTGAGCGAGCCACCATAACGCCATTCCACTGATTGCAAGTTATGGGACAAGACGCGTGTTTTTTCCTTCTAGCTGTCCAACAGGTGTGGCTGTGCTGGGGAGGTGTGGCGGGGAGGCGGAGTAGGACGTGAGATTCCAGGTACGTCTACAGCTTACCTTCTTTTATTTCTTTCTCTATTCTTTTATTTTCACCATTTCTTTCTATCCTTGTTTCAACTTACTTTGACCGCTAGTCCCAGGATATTTAGCCTGTGGAGCCACCTAGTGGTGGCTGCGGTGTGGTCAGGCTGACTGGTCCGAAGGACTCACGCAGTCTGCTGCCGTGGGATTCCCCGACCTTTTTTCAGGGATTGGCACATAGGTGCAACCATGGTGCAGATGCTTTGCCTTGGGGGGACCTGGACGGGGGTGCGGTGCGGTTAGCTGGGAGCACACGCGAGCCCCCCTCCCCGCGCGGGCACCTATTCGGTCCACCCGATAATCTAGACACTACGTGATAACTCACTTATTGTCCGGAAAGCTGGTCGGCCCAGCCATGCGCGGCAACCCTCCTTTGGGAGATGCCTCCATTTTACAGTCAAACCACCAAGCGTTCGGGTCTTGCCCCACTCATGGAGTGGGGGGGGGGGGGAGGGAGACCTGGGCGTCGACCTACTACCTGAGCATTAAACCTTTTGCACTTTTGGTTGAAATAATTATTTCACTGGAATTATCTGTTGTGTATGTGTGTTTATTTCGTCTTATTTTTTATACCCTCTCCCTTTTGTTTTGAAAATCGGAGTAGGGCAGTACTGGATGTATTTTCCTTTGGCTACGTTTGTTGAGATGTACTGCCTTTCCTCTTACAAATAAAGATTGAAATCTATGAATGCACAATGCTAATTATGATTACAATATTAAAATTGTATTTCATCTAGTCGAAAAAGTTTGAGATATCCATGGCCGATGTTGTAGCTGCATAATGCTGCAGTTCATGTTGTCACTGCTCTGCGTATTTTGGAAGAAAAGCATGGCATCTCTTCTCTCAGGTGTGCTGGTCAGATTGCAGTTAGTTGTCAACCATGCCCTGAGGGATCCCCAGATCAGCAAGACACTGGAGGGCTGCAAAGTGCCTTGCGAAACATTAAAAAAAAAAAAAAACGTGAGCTGGCCACTACAAAAAAGCAATTAGCAAAGCACACAGCACAGCAACAAATGGGTGCATGCACTAATAAATGATGATAATTACTAGCATATATTAATCTTGACCAAAACACAATTGTACTATAGTGCTAAGTAGTATTTACAAAGATGGCTCGTCTGTTTGAGGTCGAAGAGCGCCAGGATGTTTTCTTTTGAGGTGCTCGTGCATCGCAGTTGTACTGCCGTGGTACGCCATTTCGTTTTTGCAAAGGGAACAAAGGACCAGTTTATCTGGCCTCTGTTTAAAGAATTCCCCTACTTTTGAAATTCGTGGTCGGGCTTTTCGTGCTACACTTGAACTTTCTCCATTCCCAGGAGCAGGAGCAGCATCCGCCATTACCCCGCGAGATGATGAGACCGCAAGATGAGTGTGACGCATCGACGCCTTTCACGCACGTCAACGTATTTTCGTAGACGACGTAATCGATTACGTCGACGCGTTGTGGCAGCTCTAGTGTGGTCTTTGTCCTGCTTAGGAATGACCATAATATGAGCCCTCAAAACATCATCTGTTAGCTTGCAGTTACCTGAAATAGTTATAGGTACGTAAAAAAAAATATGGAGAGAGAACATCCTGAAAAATAGGATTTTTATAACAGCTTACCTGTAAAATCCTTTTCTTGGAGTACATCACGGGACACAGAGCGACATAGTCATTACTAATGGGTTATATAGATACCGTCAGGTGCTGGCACTGGCAACTTCCAAAACCGGAAGTACCCTCCCCTATATAAGCCCCTCCCATCCGGGAGCACCTCAGTTTTGTAGAAAAGCAATAAGTGTCCCTAAAGAGGGGCGGGAGCTCTGTGTCCCGTGATGTACTCCAAGAAAAGGATTTTACAGGTAAGCTGTTATAAAAATCCTATTTTCTTTCTCGTACATCACGGGACACAGAGCGACATAGTCATTACTAATGGGATGTCCTAAAGCAATGCCAAATGAGGGGGGGGATACACCATATATAAGCTGAGCGCTATCAGACATGAGGATCTTTTGCGGCCTGCAACACACTGCGCCCAAAGGCGACATCCTCCTGACTTCTAACGTCCACCTGGTAGGACCTAGTAAACGTGTGTACCGAAGACCATGTTGCGGCCTTACAGATTTGAGCCAGGGAGGCCTGGTGATGCACTGCCCATGAAGTTCCAACTGCTCTCGTGGAGTGCGCTCTAACTTTGAACGGAGGTGGTCTCCTTCTCAAGCCATAAGCTTGCATAATGACCTGTCGAATCCACTTGGCTAAAGTAGACTTTGACGCTGCCTGACCCTTTCTGGGGCCTTCCGGCAGAATAAACAAAGTATCCGTTCTGCGAATCTGAGCAGTGGCTTTTAGATAAGCTTTAACTGCTCTTACTACATCCAAAGAATGCAATAACTTTTCCTCTACCGAAGTAGGTTTGGGGAAAAAAGAAGGAAGAACCACATCTTGGTTCAAATGAAACCTCGATACCACCTTAGGAAGAAAGGCTGGATGAGGACGTAACACTACTCTGTCCTTATGGATAACCAGATATGGCTCCTTACAGGACATAGCTGCTAATTCCGATACTCTTTTAGCCGAACAAATGGCTACTAGAAAAAT
The DNA here is from genome assembly GCA_029206835.1 of Rana muscosa. Lineage (NCBI taxonomy): Eukaryota > Metazoa > Chordata > Amphibia > Anura > Ranidae > Rana > Rana muscosa. Next base: position 110,882,983 of record CM055128.1, read on the forward strand.
CAATTTCCTGGTGAGAAGCACCAAGGAAATATGCTGTAATGGTTCAAATGGTTGTTTCTGTAGAACCGACAGAACCAAGTTTAGATCCCATGGACATATGGGAATATTAACCGGAGGACTAATACGCATCACTCCTTGTATAAAGGCTTTGACTAGTGAATGCGAAGCCAAGGGCCTTTGAAAAAATATTGACAAGGCCGAAATCTGACCCTTGATAGTACTCAAGGCAAGCTTCCTATCTACAGCCCACTGTAGGAAGTCCAGAATCCTACCTATTACGTACTTATGTGGATGCCATTTCTTGGCCTCACACCACGCAATGTACGCCTTCCAGATTCTATAGTAGATCTGCCTGGATACCGGCTTCCTGGCATTGATCATGGTAGATACCACAGCATTAGAGAGCCCTCTCTTTTTTAGAATGTGGGCTTCAATAGCCAGGCCGTCAAACCTAGGGCTGGTAAGGAAGGGTGGTATATCGGTCCTTGCGAAAGCCGGACGACGTGGGAGAGTCCAAGGACTCCCCACTGAAATTTTACAATCTCCGCGTACCACGCTCTTCGGGGCCACGCTGGAGCCACCGGAATCACTGGTTTCTTTTCTACCCTGATTCTGCGGAGTAATCGAGGTAACCATTGGCGGTGTGAATGCATATATCAGCTTGAACTGATCCCAAGGGAACACTAGGGCATCCGAGCCGCAAGCTAGGGGATCCCTTGTCCGAGAGACAAACCTGTCCCCCTTTGCGTTGAATCTGGATGCTAGAAGATCTACATCCGATGTTCCCCACCGCTGACATATTGTCCAGAAAACCTCGGGGTGAAGGGACCCTTCCTCTGGGCCTAATTGCTGGCGACTTAGAAAGTCCGCCTTCCAATTCTCCACTCCTGGAATGAATACCGCAGATATGGCTGGGACATATTTTTCTGCCCATTTCAGGATGTAATTTACTTCCCTCTGGGCTGCACGACTCCTGGTGCCCCCCGATGATTGATATATGCCACTGCTGTGGCATTGTCTGATTGAATTCTGACAGGGGACCCTTGGAGTTTGGATGTCCATGCTACTAGGGCATACCGGGCTGCTCGTATCTCTAAGAGATTGATGGGCAGGGCCTTTTCTGCATCCGACCATCTGCCCTGGAGAGACTATTGCTCCAGTACTGCTCCCCAGCCTATAAGGCTGGCATCTGTAGTGACCACCTTCCAAGAAATCGGACTGAAGGATTTCCTTTTTTTCCAGATTCTGGGGAACCAACCACCAACGGAGGCTCTTGCGAACGGAAGGGGACAAGGACATTGTAAGTCTAGGGCCTGAACTTTTTTGTTCCAGGCTGACAGTATGGCCCCTTGCAAATTCCTTGAATGGAATTGACCGTAGGGTACTGCTTCGAATGATGCCACCATTTTTCCCAGCAGCCTCATATACAGGCGTATGGACGGCTGTCTTTTTTGTACCCACTAAGTGGATCAAATCTTTCAAAGACAACACCTTTCCTCGAGGCAAGAATATTTTTCTCTGGCCTGAATCCAACCTTAGCCCCAAGTATTCCAGACTTTTGACTGGTTTTTAGGGCTGACTTGTCTCGGTTGATAATCCAACCGTGAGATTCCAGATACTTGATCGTCTTGTGAACGACCACGTCTAGTTTTTTCACTGAGTGGTCTATCAGCAACAAGTCATCCAGATATGCCATTATCATTACACCTTGTGTTCTTAGATTGGCCAATAAAGGGCCAGAATTTTTGTAAACACTCGTGGTGCTGTGGCCAAACCGAAGGGTAAGGCTCTGAACTGAAAATGGCGCCCTTCTACTGCAAAGCGTAGACATTTTTGGTGGACTGGAAAGATGGGAATGTGCAAATAAGCATCTTTGATGTCGATCGTGGCTAACCAATCCTCCCCTTGTAGGGCAGTGGCCACCGATCGGATCGACTCCATCGGAAAGTCCTGATATACAGGAATTTGTATAGCCCTTTTAGAATTAATATGGGCCTCCCGTCCGCGTTTGCTTCGGGACTGTAAAGAGGTTTGAGTAAAACCCGAACCCTCATTCTTCCAGGGGAACCTCCATAATTACTCCTTGGAGCAATAGTTGTTCTAGTGCCAACAGGAGGGACTCTCTCTTCCGGGGATCCCTTGGCACGTTTGACCTCAAAAATGGGAAGGAGGAGAGTCTTTTAACTCCAAACTGTATCCCAAACCTACTGCGGAGAGCACCTATCTGTCTTGATCGTGTCCCGCCAGGTCTCTTGCGAACAACTGGAGTCCTCCCCCCACCCGACTGAGTGGGGGCTTCAATGAATTTAACTTTGGGGGAGGTTTTGTACCTCCCCTGACCCAGGGTTTCTCATTACCCTGCTACTGTCCCTGTTTTTTACCCCCGGGATTTGACCGAGGAGGCCGTCGGAACTGTTACACAGCCGATGCCCCAGGGACTGGAGAAGCAGGCCTCTTAAAGAGGGACCTCTAACTCTGCTTTTAACCGGCAAGAGCGTATTTTTACCGCTGGAAATTTTCTGGATATATTTGTCCAGGTTTTCCCTGAATAAGCGTTCACCATGAAATGGGACGCTAACCAGCCATTCTTTACAGGGAGCTTCAGCAGACCAGTTTTTGAGCCATAGGAGCCTACGCATATGTACTATAGACAGCGTAAGGCGGGAGGCCTGATGGACTGAATCCTCTATGGCGTCAACCGCAAAGCCTAAGGCTCTAGGTAGATCAGCTAGGGCAAAGCCTGCTGATCTGTCAAGTCCCTCAAGACCTGTTTCAACTGATCCTTCACTGCTTAGCAGACCCCAATAGCTGCTACTGCTGGTTGTATCACCAAGCAGATTTTCATAAGGACTCCAATCTTTTATCTATTGGGTTCTTGAACATTTGGACATTATCCACTGGACATGTCAGTGATTTATACATACAAGAGATGGCTGCGTCCACTGTAGGGACCTTCCATTTTTTTTTTTTTTTTTTTGATGAACTTATCCTCCATGGGATAGACCACCGGAAATCTCTTGGGGGAATAAATATTTTCTCAGGACGTTCCCAATCCTGGTAAATGAGCCCTTTCAGTAAAGGGTGAAGTGGAAAAGAACAAACAGTCTGGGGGCTTCTAGCGACCCCAACGAGGATACAGTAGTGGTTGATGGTTCCGCAAGGTGCATTTTTAAATGCTGATCGGACCATGTTAGTCAGAGACTGAACCCATAATCTTTCAGCTTAAGATGCTGAGAAAAGGTTCCCCCACTGTTGATTCCTCTATAACAGAATCAACCTCATCCTGATCCCCTTCAGGCAGGTCGATCCCTGTATGGGACTGTTGCTCTGCTAACAGGCAGTCTGAAGGAGGAGACGGAGATCGGGCGTGCTTTCCCTGACAGGGAGGCAGCGATAAATGTTGACAATCTCTCTCTAATCCTCCCAGAGCTGAGGAAAAAACCTCCTCTGTTACATACACAGGAGCAGGTGAACTGAGGACAGCCACAGTACCAAGTACCCTGCGGGGTCTCTACGGTCACTTACCTCTGAACTTCAGGGGAGACTGGTGCAGCAGGAGTATGCCCAAGATCCTCCGAGCCCGATGAGACCCCCTTCGCTTCCTGGAAGATTCAGTTCCGGAGCTTCTGGACGGCATATTCCTAAGCCTAAAGCTGAGGTATTCCAGCCGTAATACACCACTTTTACTGAGAATAGTCTAGCACAATTGCTGCTATATCACAGTTGGTGTCTACTAATGTGCCTTTCTAGGGGATGCCTGTATCAACCGCTTGCTGTATGCCTTTAAATGTTGCCAGCTCTGTCTCTGTACTTCATAGCCAGCTCACTACAATATTGTGGTTTTTTTAAACTGCTGGGACGCCCGCACATGCGCAGAAGCGCTGCGGCGCGCACAGAGCGTCATCCCCCAGGCTCCGCCCCCTTTCCCGGCTCACCTCTATATATAGAGGCGCGTGCACGTGCGCCTTCGGCGCTAATTTCAAATATGGTAACAAGGGACAGGAGCCAGGGCCCCTCTTTGCCGCAGGCCGGGGGATGGACGAGCACTGCAACATGGCAGAGGAAGCAGTTTCCTATAAGAGAACTCACCATCTGCCTGGACTTTGCTCTGCTGAGAAGAAGCTAGTCCACATGACAAGAAAACATTCCACAGCGGCCTCTAGTGGACAAACACAGGTACCGCAGTCTAATATATTAAATATATATAAAAAAAATTATTTTATTTTTTTTCTTGACCACCATTAAAAATTATTAAATTTTTTTAGTAGTTACAGGCATGCACAGAATTTTGCGGGAATACCATTAGGTAACAGACAGAAAGACATATTAGGCTTGGGGGTCCCCTCAATAGAACCAAGTTCCTGGGGGCCCCCACTTACCTTTTCCCCGCCGCAGGACTTTGTTTGGTCCACAAAAGCCCAAACTTCACCTCTCACGGCAGGCATTGTAATCAAACCTTCAGGGACCGGGTTCCCAAGGATTCCACTCCCCTGGACCTGTATAGCACCCTGCACAGATAACATCTTGGTCGTGGGTATGACCAGAGCTCTGGATCCCAGGGTCCAGCTCTCCTAAGAGAAGCATTACAGGCAAAACCTTGCTCTTCTCTGCAAGGCCCGGGTACCGACCGTTTAGCTATGAAGCTTTTTTGGTCGGATCCGGAATAGCTTACTGAGGCCCAAAAGAACCTGTACGCAAGCTCAGTGAAAAACACATGTTTCTTCTTGGCCAACACCTTAGACACTGGCAAAAAACTGAGGTGCTCCCGGATGGGAGGGGCTTATATAGGGGAGGGTACTTCCGGTTTTGGAAGTTGCCAGTGCCAGCACCTGACGGTATCTATATAACCCATTAGTAATGACTATGTCGCTCTGTGTCCCGTGATGTACGAGAAAGAAAGTTTTATAGTAAACAAGATTCAGCCCATCTGGGCCAGGGGCCTTCTCTAATTCAGAGGATTCTATTGCCATTGCTGGTTCTTTATCTGTTATAGGTCCTTCCATTTGCTCAGTTACCTCTGACGAAAGGGAGGGCATACCTGAAGATGTCAATAAAGTAGATATCAAATCTGCCCGAGATGGACCTTGCTGGATTTGTTTGTTAGGGAGGCTATAAAGCTTCCGATAGAATTTTTGGAATTCCCGAGCTATAGACTCTGGGTCTGACAACTTGGTGCCAGATTCATATGTAATTTGAGTGATGTGCGGTTTCGTTTGTGACCCTTTCAGTGCCCTAGCTAGGAGAACCCCCGATTTATTTCCATATTCATAGATAGACTGTTTATATTGGCATAATTTTTCCTTCACTTCTGTATTTGTAATTTGATTATACTGCTGACGTAAGGAAAATAATTCTGTGTCTGTAAAGCGAGTGTTTTTAATGTATAGCCTCAAGTTTACGGATCATCAAAAACAACGATGCAGTTTCCAACTGCCTCAATTTCTTTATCCTCGCTCCATGTTTAAGAAATATTTCTCTTATAAAGCATTTGTGCGCCTCCCAGAGTACTGTCGGGGACATATTAGGTTGATCATTCTGGCTGAAATATTCTTCTATACCCTGAAGGGCCCCACTCATTGCGATAGGGTCCTTTAACAATGTGTCATTGAGCCTCCAAGACCAGGTCCTTGTAGCTACTATATTTAAATCTATGTCCAATTGAACCTGTCCATGATCGGCTAGCAAAATTGGTTCAATCATGGTGACTCGCACTCTATCCAAATCTTTCTGAGAGATAAAGAAATAATCGATTCTTGAATATGTTGAATGAACTGGGAGAAAAAAAAAAGAGAAGTATAATCTCTAACATTGGGGTGTTGTAGGCGCCATACATCTACCAATTGAAGGTTTAATTCTGCCTTCAGTTGCTTTAAATAAGAGAATGATAAGTGAGATACCCCCCTTGAAACATCTAAGAGTGGATTGTATGCAAAATTAAAATCCCCTCCTATGATCAATACACCACCACTATGCTTCAGGATCAGGGGGATGACCTTAAGAAAAGCAACCGATTCAAATTTGGAAAATACACATTGACCAAAGTTACCCGAATGGCTCCAATTGCACCCTTAACAATCAAGAATCTACCTTGCTCATCGGCAATATACAGTCAGGTCCATAAATATTGGGACATCAACACAATTCTAATATTTTTGGCTCTATACGCCAACACAATGTATTTGGAATGAAATGAACAAGATGTGCTTTAACTGCAGACTTTCAGCTTTAATTTGAGGATATTTACATCCAAATCAGGTGAACGGTGTAGGAATTACAACAGTTTGTATATGTGCCTCCCACTTTTTAAAAGGGACCAAAATAATGGGACAGATTAACAAATCATAAATCAAACTTTCACTTTTTAATACTTGGTTGCAAATCCTTTGCAGTCAATTACAGCCTGAAGTCTGGAAAGCATAGACATCACCAGATGCTGGGTTTCATCCCTGGTGATGCTCAGTCAGGCTTCTACCGCAACTGTCTTCAGTTCCTGCTTGTTCTTGGGGCATTTTTCCTTCAGTTTTGTCTTCAGCAAGTGAAATGCATGCTCAAATCGGATTCAGGTCAGGTGATTGACTTGGCCATTGCATAACATTCCACTTCTTTCCCTTAAAAAAACTCTTTGGTGGCTTTCGCAGTATGCTTCGGGTCAATGTCCATCTGCACTGTGAACCGCTGTCCAATGAGTTCTGAAGCATTTGGCTGAATATGAGCAGATAATATTGCCCGAAACACTTCAGAATTCATCCTGCTGCTTTTGTCAGCAGTCACATCATCAATAAATACAAGAGAACCAGATCCATTGGCAGCCATACATGCCCACGCCATGACACTATCACCACAATGCTTTACTGATGAGGTGGTATGCTTTGGATCATGAGCAGTTCCTTTCCTTCTCCATACTCTTCTCTTCCCATCACTCTGGTACAAGTTGATCTTGGTCTCATCTGTCCATAGGATGTTGTTCCAGAACTGTGAAGGCTTTTTTAGATGTTGTTTGGCAAACTCTAATCTGGCCTTCCTGTTTTTGAGGCTCACCAATGGTTTACATCTTGTGGTGAACCCTCTATATTCACTCTGGTGAAGTCTTCTCTTGATTGTTGACTTTGACACACATACACCTACCTCCTGGAGAGTGTTCTTGATCTGGCCAGCTGTTGTGAAGGGTGTTTTCTTCACCAGGGAAAGAATTTTTCGGTCATCCACCACAGTTGTTTTCTGTGGTCTTCTGGGTCTTTTGGTGTTGCTGAGCTCACCGGCGCGTTCTTTTTTAAGGATGTTCCAAACAGTTGATTTGGCCACACCTAATGTTTGTGTTCTCTCTCTGATGGGTTTGTTTTGTTTTTTCAGCCTAATGATAGCATGCTTCACTGATCGTGACAGCTCTTTGGATCTCATATTGAGAGTTGACAGCAACAGATTCCAAATGCAAATAGCACACTTGAATGAACTCTGGACCTTTTATCTGCTCCTTGTAAATGGGATAATGAGGGAATAACACACACCTGGCCATGGAACAGCTGAGCAGCCAATTGTCCCATTGCCTTTGCTCCCTTAAAAAGTGGGAGGCACATATACAAACGGTTGTAATTCCTACACCGTTCACCTGATTTGGATGTAAATACCCTCAAATGAAAGCTGAAAGTCTGCAGTTAAAGCACATCTCGTTCGTTTAATTTCAAATCCATTGTGGTGGTGTGTAGAGCCAAAAAGATGAGAATTTTTTGATGTCCCAATATTTATGGACCTGACTGTATGTGCCTGGCGACCATGGGACAGACCTTGATAGGAGAATACCAACTCCCTTAGCTTTAGAGATCTGTGATATACCACTGGATATGCTCTATTAGTAAATTTTGGAATTTTCCTGGCCTGGGAGATGCCTATTTGGGGGTGTGCCTATGCCCAGCAGTGCTGCCGATACCACTAGAATAATAAAAAAAAAAACTGTACTATAATGAGTCCTCCACTGTGGGCTTTAATGATAAATAATCATCTCCTGGCCTATTAATGAAAACTGAGAGCCTAGCTAAATTAGGAGTCTATTTAATAAAACACCGTGCCCACCATGATACATTAAGATATACAATATGGTACTCATGTAGAGAGGGAAAAAAAAAAGGGCAAACTCAAGTAAACTCATGTAAAGTCCAACCAATTAGGGACTTGTATTGGTTCACATCCCAAAAATATAAACAAATCTTGAAGTTGGTCCTGGGTGTGGAGTGAGAGAGAGTGATTCTCCTTTCTTTACCCTCAAATGAAATGGATGTCCCCAAGAATATGTTGCCCCAGATACTTTAATCTGGTCTAAGAGTGGACGCACACAACTATACGGCATGTATTCCTTGATATATCCTTGCTCCAGCATGTTCAATCTGACCTAGCTGCCAGGCTTGACGCATGAGCTTATCCTTTATATTGCAAAAAATGTATACGGCAAAGGACATCTTGTGGACCCAACCCCTGATAGAGTACATCGAGTCACTCCGCACAGAAGCTATTATGAGTTCATCTAGTGGGGGTTTGCCCAAAATATTGTTGCAGATAGACTGTATCGTAGGTCTCAACTCTGTATCTTCAATATTTTCGGGAAAACCCCTAAACTGGATGTTATTCCTCCGGCTTTGGTTTTCCAAGTCATCTACCCGAAGAAGAATTGAGGTAAACTTTTGCTGTGCTACAGAGTTAGATAGTACCAGTTTATCCATGCGTATATTCACATTTTCTACTGCGGATTCTAAGTTAGATTCTAAGTTGGAAACTCTAGTCTCAACAATATCCAACTGTTCCCTCACCTCAAACATCTCCTTCCGTAAAGCCCCTTCTAAACGTTGTGCCACAGCTTCCAAATCTCCTCTATTTGGTAATAATGCTAGGTCTTGTTTAGTAGGGAGTGAGAGCAATATTGCCCTCAACTCAGGATCTTCAGTCCATGAGTAGCAAGATCTAGATTGTGCTGGATTTAAAGAAACTGATGTTCCCCTGATTGTTGATTAGCTATATTCCCGATCTCTACTGGAGATACTAAGCCACGTGGTTGAAGATCCAGAGCTGTGTATTCTGATGAGACTAAAAACTAAAAATCGAAGAGGCAGCTGTATTGTGAGGTATGGCTGTATTATGTAAAGCTACAGGCGTCCCAAAGTTAGCAACTATAACCGGAACGCTAACTACCGTATATACTCGAGTACAAGCCGACCCGAATATAAGCCGAGGCACCTAATTTTACCACAAAAAAACTGGAAAAACGTATTGACTTGAGTATAAGCCTAGGGTGGCCATCTGCATGCCTCACTGTGTCCATGTGCATGCCTCACTGTGTCCATGCCTCACTGTCACTGTGCCCAATCTCCCTACCTGATCTCCGGTGCTGTGTGACTAGACTGACGTTTGACACTTGTAGAGGAAGAGTGGGGCTACATGTGTGCCAGGTTTGGGGTCCAGGGGACCTACGGCTGGCCGGGATCAGGCGCACAAATTTGAAGATGGACACAGACTCGATTATAAGCCGAGGAGGGCATTTTCAGCACAAAAAAAAAAAAAATTGCTGAAAAGCTCAGCTTATACATGAGTATATACGGTATATTACCCGTGTAGGTTCCTGAGTCCACTGCACACATATTTAGTCTGGCTGAAATGATTGCCCTGTCGCTCCTTTCTATTGATTCCACTAGAGAAGCAATATGGTCAGTAGGAGAGATTGGTAACATGGATAACATACTCTCAGTTCCATCTGTCCTGAGTAGATGGTCAGCCATAGCATTGATAGGCATGATAGAGGTGATAGGGGCAGTAGGATTAGTAAGATTGCTCTCACTAGATCCGGTTTCCAAGACAACCATGGACCCAGAGATACCCTCTGGGTCCCCTTCCATGCCCTGAAGAACCCCTCTTGGGCTAGCGACTGTCCCCCCCCCCCCCCCCATTATCAAGTACATTTCCAAGAGTGTTTTCTTCTCCCTGATTATTGTCCTAATTATCCAGAGTATTCGCCGTATCTACAAGGGGGCCTGCTAGTTTGGCGTTCCGGGCTATTGCTGTGGAAGAAGTGGCTTTTATTTTTGATTTTGCTGGAATGGAAGTAGAGGTGAAAAGGTAGAGGTTGAAGTGGAGGTGGAAGCAATTGAAGCGGAGGAGGCAGTGGACATATAGCGATGAAGGCTGTTCAATCTAGACAATGTAGGCTGTTTAACTGTTGCTCCTATAAATTTGTTCCAAATGCTTTCGGCCCCTAGTCATGACCTTACAATATCCTGGTATTAATGGTATTTCCTAATGGCTAACTTAGTAACCAGCTGCTTCCAAGAGAATTTCCAAGGGGATCCCATAAAAAAAATAAATGGCCAATCCTATGTAACCAGATGCCGATAGTGATACTGGACCTGGGCCAGGACTGAACAGTCCTAAAAAAGGCGGACTGGGTTAGACTGAATTGACTAAATTGTCACTGAGGACGCTGGGAGCTCTCCACAAAGCAGCGAAAAAAAAAAAAAAAAAAGAAGACGCAGAAAGAGAGAGCAGAAATTGACAGAGATTATTATTTTTTTTTAAAATTGGCTGAAAAAGTGACAATTAGTAATTATCAATATACATCAGTGGCGCCGCCCCCCCCCCTCCCAGGCAGTCACAAAAAAAAAAAAAAAAAAAGGATTTTTTTTTAAACATGGCCCTTTAAGAAAAAAAAAATTGGAAAAAAAAGTCCTTAAGTGCACTTTGCCCGAGCGCCGGACACAGTGCAGTATGGAAAACGCCACATCAGTGCAATCACAAGATTGCAGACAAGGGGTTTCATTTGCAGGCTTTAAATCTGCTTTGCGGCGCTTTTCATTGCGCTAAACAGCATCCGGTCCGGTCCCTGGGTGCTTTGCATACAAGTAAGGACATCACTTCCGGTTTTTACTGCCAGCCAGGGATACCCAGAAGTGACGTCATCAGCTACTTGGAACGCACGGCCGAGCGGAGCTATGTGGAGTGTGGATTCTGGAGACAGGACCCTGTGTCAGGCAGGGAGCGGATCACTAATGGGGTGGATGGGCACGGAGCTGACTGTCAGTGCTGAAGGTGAGTGTGGGGATCGAGATTCTCTCTCTCTCTCTCTCCAGCTGAGAGAGAGTTCATTTCTCCTGTCATGTCACTCTCTTGCAGCATGGCTCCCCTGTGCTCAGTCTGACTTGGATGACTCCATTTGTTGTGTTCACCCCTCTCCCCCCTCCCTCCAGATTGTTCTCCACTCGCTCTCCCTGTCATATCTCTCCTCTGTCTTTACAAAGCTGCTCAGATGTTCTTATCTTCTCAGTCTCAATGAGTTAGTCTTCCTGCAGCCTTTTTCTCCTGTATTTCCCCTCTTATCAGACAATTTTATCTCTCTGAGGATCCCAGCACTCCAACTGCTCAGCCTAATATATATTATCTGCTCTCTCGCCCCAACACAGGCACAGCTGGACAGCTACATTCCAATGGGATGTACAATTAACTCTACACTGTCCAGCAGCTGCCTTTTTATCTTGTGCCCTATATAATGTGCTCCGCACCCCTCCCCATGTAATGTGCCCTGCACCCCTCTCCTACATGTACCGCCATACACTCTGCACCCCTCTCCTACACGTAAAACCCACCACCATACACACTGCACCCCTCTCCTACATGTACCGCCATACACTCCGCACCCCTCTCCTACACATTCCACCCACCACCATATACTCTGCACCCCTCTCCTACATGCACCACCCACCGCCATACATTACTGTTAACAATGAATATATGGGCATTTAAAGGAGCACCTACAATATGTAATGCATAATAGCAAAAGAATGAAAGGCGCTTATTGATTAGTTGCTATGGGCTACAGTATTTTGCACATTGCTGTTTGTATTATGAAACTCCACTTGTTTCCTAACCAAATGGATTTAATTTAATTTGAATTACTTTAAATAAAATTTTGATTTGAAAAATTCTTCTTTAACCACTTGCCGACCGCGCCATGGACGAAAGACGTCTACAGTGCGGTCGAGTTATCCAGGGTGGACGTCCCAGGGACGTCATCCCAGAATCTTGCTTCCGCGTGCCCCCTGGGGCGCACTCCCGGAAATGTCCTTGACCGCCGGGTCCGGAAGACCCAGCGCATCATGGTAGATGGCCACTAGTCGCGGCCGTTTACCACGTGATCGCTCCGTCAAATGACGGAGCGATCACTTGTAAACAGACCGGCGTCATGTGATGACGCCGGTTCCTCCCTCCCCTCTCTGTACCGATCGGTACAGTGTGAGAGGAGAGGGGAGGGAGCGGATCATGTCAGCTCCCTCCCCCATGTCAGCTGTGGGCTGGATCTGTGACAATTGCAGTCACAGATCCAGCCATCCATCCATTCCTGTGCAATACCCTGTGCAATACCCTGTGCAATACCCTGTACAATACCCTGTACAATACCCTGCCCATATTCCGCAATGCCCGGCAATACCCCGCAATAACCACTTCCCGCCCGCCGGCCATCATATGACGTCCTTAACTTTATGCGGGGATATCTGAATGATGGGTGCAGCTACAGGCATCATTCAGATATTTCGCTTTTTCAGCCGGCGATTCCCGAAACCATAAGAACGATCATAGCAGCTGTTCCACCGCTTGATCGCTCTTACGGGAGGTGAGAGGGGATGCCCCCCCCCCTCCCGCTGCCCTCCGGTGCTTCTACCGACTCACCGCTACGATCAAAGCCAAGATTGTTTTTTTTTTTTGTTTTTTTTTCAGGCTTCCCAGCCTAGAGGTGAGATGTGGGGTCTTATTGACCCCATATCTCACTGTAAAGAGGACCTGTCATGCCATATTCCTATTACAAGGGATGTTTACGTTCCTTGTAATAGGAATAAAAAAGTGATCAAAAAAAAATTGGGGGCGCAAAAACATGTCAAACTAAAATAAATAAAGTAAAATGAACAATAAAAAAAAAAAATATATATATATATATTTTTTTTTTTTAAAGCGCCCCTGCCCCCGCGAGCTCGCATGCAGAAGTGAACGCATACGTAAGCCCCGCCCACATATGAAAACGGTGTTCAAACCACACATGTGAGGTATCTCTGCAAACGTTAGAGCGAGAGCAATAATTCTGGCCCTAGACCTCCTCTGTAACTCAAAACATGTAACCAGTAAAAATATTTAAAGCGTCGCCTATGGGGATTTTTAAGTAGCGAAGTTTGGCGCCATTCCACGAGCGGTTGCAGTTTTGAAGGGTGACATGTTAGGTATCTATTTACTCGGCGTAACTTCATCTTTCACATTATGCAAAAACATTGGGCTAACTTTGTTTTGTTTTTCTTTTAAGCACAAAACTGTTTTTTTCCATAAAAAACGCGTTAGAAAAATTTCTGCGCAAATACCGTGCAAGATAAAAAGTTGCAACGACCACCATTATATTCTTTAAGGTCTTTGCTAAAAAAACATATATAATGTTTTGGGGTTCTATGTAATTTTCTAGCAAACAAATGATGATTTTTACATGTAGGAGAGAAATGTCAGAATTGGCCTGGGTGCTCCAGAACGCCTGAAGGGGCTCCCTGCATGTTGGGCCTCTGTATGTGGCCACGCTGTGTAAAAGTCTCACACATGTGGTATTGGCATACTCGGGAGGAATAGCAGAATGTGTTTTGGGGTGTAATTTGTGGTATGCATATGCTGTGTGTGAGAAATAACCTGCTAATGACAATTTTGTGGAAAAAAAAAAAAAAAAAAAAAAAAAATCTTGATTTTGCAAAGAATTGTGGGAAAAAATGACAACTTCAAAAAACTCACCGTGCCTCTTTCTAAATACCTTGGAATGTCTTCTTTCCAAAAAGGGGTCATTTGGGGGGTATTTGTACTTTTCTGGCATGTTAGGGTCTCAAGAAATGAGATAGGCCGTCAGTACTTCAGGTGTGATCAATTTTCAGATATTGGCACCATAGCTTGTGGACTCTATAACTTTCACAAAGACCAAAAAATATGCACCAATTTGTACTTATTTTTACCAAAGATATGTAGCAGTATAAATTTTGGCCAAAATTTATGAAGAAAAAATACTAATTTGCAAAATTTTATAACGGAAACAAAGAAAAATTCATTTTTTTACAAAATTTTCAGTCTTTTTTCTCTTATAGCGCAAAAAATTTAAAACCCAGCGGTGATTAAATACCACTAAAAGAAAGCTCTATTTGTGTGAAAAAAAAGGACAAAAATTTCATATGGGTACAGTATTGTATGACTGAGTAATTGTCATTCAAAATGTGAGAGCGCCGAACGCTGAAAATTGGTCTGGTTAGGAAGGGGGTTTAAGTGCCCAGTGGTCAAGTGGTTAATTTGAGTATGATATGTTTTATAGTGAAATTTTTATTTGCAGTCTTTGATTCTGTCACGTATGCTGTTAGGTCATGGTATTGTAAAGCTGCTAAATACGCCTGACACTATGGGTGGAAGCTAGTGGAATACAGGGGCGGAGTGGGTGTATTATATAAGGGGTGGGGCAAAGCCTGGCGACCCCCCCATCCTAAAACGTCACCAGCCGCCACTGATATACATACATACATACATACATACATACATACATACATACATACACACATACACACACACACACACACACACACACACACTTATGCATATTCATCCTGATATAAGCCCGCCAGAGTCTTCAGAATCAGATCAGGAGATAAGAGAAGCACAGACAGATAGCAGTTTTCCTTAAAAAATCCTTAAGGCTCTTGCTCATAAATTTTTCATCTGAACATTCAGTTATTCCGATATTCAATTTACACCACTCTTGTTCAGTTTTTCATCTGGTTACTCGTCTGGTAGATCTGTACCCACAGTAACCTCCAGTACCGACAGTACACGCGGTAGGGAAGCTAGCACTGAGAGGCAGTCTGGTAGTCAGGCGGACAGCAATCACACAGGAGATTATAGGGGTATAGAATTGCTATACCATGGATTGCCCTTGTCTCAACCAGGCTCTCGCTCCCACTTATCCATGGATGGCTACCCTGCCTTGCCTTACTGAAGGGTCACCAAAACACCACACTCCAAAAAAAAAAAAAAAAAAAAAAAAAACACTTCAGTCAACGCTGCGGGGGATGAGGGATAAGGAATGAACAAGCAGGTGGATTAAAGCACCGGCAGGTTAGTAGGTAATTAGTAAGAACTTCACAGCTTGTCTCTGTAGAAAGCAGATGGGTTAGAGCATCGGCAGGTAGATAATTAGGTAAGAATTTCCCAGAATGTCTCTATAAAACTTCTCCTTGTCTGCCTTGTCTGTCCATACCTATACCGCCTCAATATAGGGATCGCAGCAATGCTCAGTGGTACTCAGCGGTTCCGGAGTCATCTGTTCATTGAAGATCCAGGATGTGAGGGGAGGAACGAGGAGGGCTGGGTAGTATGGACAGTCCATGCAAGGAAAGGAATTGAAAGGGAGGGAGTAGATGAAAGCAAATGGACGACAGACCCGCCGGTCTGTCTGTGGACGCCTGGTCCCAACAGCTAGGGTGACCACATTTCCAAACTGCCATTCAGGGACACCCCCCTTCCCAAAAATCAGCTTGTGCTGTAACGAATCACAGCACAGTGATTGGACACAAGAGGTGGGATTTATAATTTCTCCAATCACAAGCAGGGTGCAGGGATTGTGCTCCTCCAGGCATTCCCAGCCAGGACAAGTACTGTCAGTGAGTAAAGCGGTGATGTGGCAGCCTTTTTTTGGGGCAATCAGATCGGCCCGGGGGGTGGCTGTGTCAGTTTAATTCCGGGACACTGTATTGTCCTGGAATAAAGGTACATGGGACAGACCTGCAAAAAGCGGGACTGTCCCGGGCAATCCAGGACACGTGGTCACCCTACCAACAGCTGTTCCGACCAACAACGCCTCCAGCAATACAAACTTTGCTCCCCCTCCGACGGTCTTCTGAAATAGTGAAGGGATCCATGAAGAGATCAGCCACACAAATGCTGGGTGTTAGAGCAGAAGAGCCGATGCCCCTCTAGTGCTATATTATGCACACCAGCTCACTTGCCTCTTGACATGCAGCCTGGAACTCCTGATCCATGCCCTCAGAGGCATCACTCAATTACTCAGCAGCAACAGCTGACTTGCATAGTGGCATACCCATCTCTATGACTCTGAAATTCAAAACGTAGCTGGGTGTAGTAAAATGTCCGCCTTCTTCTGACTGCAGGTGTTGTCAGATTAGTAACCCTTGTAACGGTGGAACGCATGCGCAGCTGACGGACCATCACTGCCGTTACCAAATCGAACGGGTCGCCGATTCTGACAGAACACCACTTTGACTGAATATCAATTTTGTGATGATGCCAAACCCGATGCTGCTGTCCCCAGATCTGTAAAGGATATGGACTCTCCTGCCTCCAATGTGTGTGAAGGGACAGGACATATATGATGGTGAATAAACATGACAGCTCTCCCCCCCCCCATACACAGAGGTGTATTCCTCCTCCATGCAGCCTGTATACAGTATTACACCTGTGTACGAGGTTCTCTCCCCCCTCCATGCAGACTGTATACAGTATTACACCTGTGTACGAGGTTCTCTCCCCCCTCCAAGCAGACTGTATACAGTATTACACCTGTGTACAAGGTTCTCTCCCCCCTCCATGCAGACTGTATACAGTATTACACCTGTGTACGAGGTTCTCTCCTCCTCCATGCAGACTGTATACAGTATTACACCTGTGTACGAGGTTCTCTCCTCCTCCATGCAGACTGTATACAGTATTACACCTGTGTACGAGGTTCTCTCCCCCCTCCAAGCAGACTGTATACAGTATTACACCTGTGTATGAGGTTCTCTCCCCCCTCCATGCAGACTGTATACAGTATTACACCTGTGTACGAGGTTCTCTCCCCCTCCATGCAGCCTGTATACAGTATTACACCTGTGTACAAGGTTCTCTCCCCCCTCCATGCAGACTGTATACAGTATTACACCTGTGTACGAGGTTCTCTCCTCCTCCATGCAGCCTGTATACAGTATTACACCTGTGTACGAGGTTCTCTCCTCCTCCATGCAGCCTGTATACAGTATTACACCTGTGTACGAGGTTCTCTCCCCACTCCATGCAGCCTGTATACAGTATTACACCTGTGTATGAGGTTCTCTCCCCCCTCCATGCAGACTGTATACAGTATTACACCTGTGTACGAGGTTCTCTCCTCCTCCATGCAGCCTGTATACAGTATTACACCTGTGTATGAGGTTCTCTCCCCCCTCCATGCAGACTGTATACAGTATTACACCGGTGTACGAGGTTCTCTCCCCCCTCCATGCAGACTGTATACAGTATTACACCTGTGTACGAGGTTCTCTCCCCCCTCCATGCAGACTGTATACAGTATTACACCTGTGTATGAGGTTCTCTCCCCCCTCCATGCAGACTGTATACAGTATTACACCTGTGTATGAGCTGTTCACATCTTCATAATAAAGTCTACAAGGACAGCTCCCACACCTAGCCTGGATACCTCAGTTATTCCTACCCTAGGGGTGAGCTCTGAGTTGAGTCTATCCTTCCCACCCATGGCACTGCTATTACCAGAAAACTCTGTCAAGGTTTGGGACATTTCAACCTGACTGACTCCCAAGCACACACTCACGTGTTTCTGTTCTCCAATACATGAAGTCTTCAGCTGTCTCCAGGTAAGCACATGTAACCCCAGAAAGCCGCCATATTTTTGAAGACCATCGCTTACCTAACTGAAGCCCCGCCTTCAGCTGTCCACACAGTGCCAGGATTTGCAGCGCTCGTCCTACTCTGGTCATGTGACAGAAGGGGCGGGGACAAGCTTGTGACATGTCTTCCAGGGCAAAGGCCGGTAGTGACAGTTGCAGAGGTGACAGCGGAGAGATGAACCCGGACCTGAGCAGAGAGAGGGGCACCGCCTCCTTCAACCTGGAGACCATCACTAACATCCTGGATGGGACTCCGGAGAGGACCCGGAGGAGGAGGGAGATCGGTAAGGGCAGTCTGTGCGAGGGAGGGCTACTGTGTAATACTGTATAGAGTCTGCATGGAGGGGGAGAGAACCTCATACACAGGTGTAATACAGTGTATACAGTCTGCATGGAGGAGGAGAGAACCTCGTACACAGGTGTAATACTGTATACAGTCTGCATGGAGGGGGGAGAGAACCTCATACACAGGTGTAATACTGTATACAGGCTGCATGGAGGAGGAGAGAACCTCATACACAGGTGTAATACTGTATACAGGCTGCATGGAGGAGGAGAGAACCTCATACACAGGTGTAATACTGTATACAGTCTGCATGGAGGGGGAGAGAACCTCATACACAGGTGTAATACTGTATACAGTCTGCATGGAGGGGGAGAGAGCCTCATACACAGGTGTAATACTGTATACAGTCTGCATGGAGGGGGAGAGAACCTCGTACACAGGTGTAATACTGTATACAGTCTGCATGGAGGGGGAGAGAACCTCGTACACAGGTGTAATACTGCATACAGTCTGCATGGAGGAGGAGAGAACCTCGTACACAGGTGTAATACTGTATACAGTCTGCATGGAGGGGGGAGAGAACCTCATACACAGGTGTAATACTGTATACAGTCTGCATGGAGGGGGGAGAGAACCTCATACACAGGTGTAATACTGTATACAGTCTGCATGGAGGGGGGAGAGAACCTCATACACAGGTGTAATACTGTATACAGTCTGCATGGAGGGGGAGAGAACCTCGTACACAGGTGTAATACTGCATACAGTCTGCATGGAGGAGGAGAGAACCTCATACACAGGTGTAATACTGTATACAGTCTGCATGGAGGGGGAGAGAACCTTGTACACAGGTGTAATACTGTATACAGTCTGCATGGAGGGGGGAGAGAACCTCATACACAGGTGTAATACTGTATACAGTCTGCATGGAGGGGGAGAGAACCTCGTACACAGGTGTAATACTGTATACAGTCTGCATGGAGGGGGGAGAGAACCTCATACACAGGTGTAATACTGTATACAGTCTGCATGGAGGGGGGAGAGAACCTCATACACAGGTGTAATACTGTATACAGTCTGCATGGAGGGGGGAGAGAACCTCATACACAGGTGTAATACTGTATACAGTCTGCATGGAGGGGGGAGAGAACCTCGTACACAGGTGTAATACTGTATACAGTCTGCATGGAGGGGGGAGAGAACCTCGTACACAGGTGTAATACTGTATACAGTCTGCATGGAGGGGGGAGAGAACCTCGTACACAGGTGTAATACTGTATACAGTCTGCATGGAGGGGGGAGAGAACCTCATACACAGGTGTAATACTGTATACAGTCTGCATGGAGGGGGGAGAGAACCTCATACACAGGTGTAATACTGTATACAGTCTGCATGGAGGGGGGAGAGAACCTCGTACACAGGTGTAATACTGCATACAGTCTGCATGGAGGAGGAGAGAACCTCGTACACAGGTGTAATACTGTATACAGTCTGCATGGAGGGGGAGAGAACCTTGTACACAGGTGTAATACTGTATACAGTCTGCATGGAGGGGGGAGAGAACCTCATACACAGGTGTAATACTGTATACAGTCTGCATGGAGGGGGAGAGAACCTCGTACACAGGTGTAATACTGTATACAGTCTGCATGGAGGGGGGAGAGAACCTCATACACAGGTGTAATACTGTATACAGTCTGCATGGAGGGGGGAGAGAACCTCATACACAGGTGTAATACTGTATACAGTCTGCATGGAGGGGGGAGAGAACCTCATACACAGGTGTAATACTGTATACAGTCTGCATGGAGGGGGGAGAGAACCTCATACACAGGTGTAATACTGTATACAGTCTGCATGGAGGGGGGAGAGAACCTCGTACACAGGTGTAATACTGCATACAGTCTGCATGGAGGAGGAGAGAACCTCATACACAGGTGTAATACTGTATACAGTCTGCATGGAGGGGGAGAGAACCTTGTACACAGGTGTAATACTGTATACAGTCTGCATGGAGGGGGGAGAGAACCTCATACACAGGTGTAATACTGTATACAGTCTGCATGGAGGGGGAGAGAACCTCGTACACAGGTGTAATACTGTATACAGTCTGCATGGAGGGGGGAGAGAACCTCATACACAGGTGTAATACTGTATACAGTCTGCATGGAGGAGGAGAGAACCTCATACACAGGTGTAATACTGTATACAGTCTGCATGGAGGAGGAGAGAACCTCATACACAGGTGTAATACTGTATACAGTCTGCATGGAGGAGGAGAGAACCTCGTACACAGGTGTAATACTGTATACAGTCTGGATGGGGGGGGAGAGAACCTCATACACAGGTGTAATACTGTATACAGGCTGCATGGAGGAGGAATACACCTCTGTGTATAGGAGGAAGGGGAAGAGGACCTTTTATACACAGGTGTAATGCTGTATACAGGCTGCATGGAGGAGGAATACACTTCTGTGTATAGGAGGAGGGGGGGGGGGGAAGAGGACCTTTTTTATACACAGGTGTAATGCTGTATACAGGCTGCATGGAGGAGGAATACACTTCTGTGTATAGGAGGAGGGGGGAAGAGGACCTTATACACAGGTGTAATGCTGCATGGAGGAGGAATACACTTCTGTGTATAGGAGGAGGGGGGGAAGAGGACCTTTTATACACAGGTGTAATGCTGTATACAGGCTGCATGGAGGAGGAATACACCTCTGTGTATAGGAGGAGGGGGGGAGAGGACCTTTATACACAGGTGTAATGCTGTATACAGGCTGCATGGAGGAGGAATACACTTCTGTGTATATGAGGAGGGGGGGAAGAGGACCTTTTTATACACAGGTGTAATGCTGTATACAGGCTGCATGGAGGAGGAATACACTTCTGTGTATAGGAGGAGGGGGGGAGAGGACCTTATACACAGGTGTAATGCTGTATACAGGCTGCATGGAGGAGGAATACACCTCTGTGTATAGGAGGAGGGGGGGAGAGGACCTTATACACAGGTGTAATACTGTATATATCAAAAAGCTAAAGCTATACCTGAAGGGAGTAACGCTTCCAACATGGAGCCAAGGGGTTAATTAGACAGAAATTAGGCTTGTTTGAAGGTAAAAAACGAGTGTTTATTGCATAATATCAATTAAAAAGGAACATGGAGTCCTTATGTAGCACACAATGTATCAAGAACATCCCTGCACCACAGCAATTAAAAACAAAAAGAAACCTATGACAGAAATACATGTCCGGACTGAAGAGAATAGGTGAGCTGCAGATGTCAGTGCCGAACCACAAAGGGAATAGATAGGGAGATAAACTCCATAAATCAAATTCAGCACTGGCACCTACCGATTTCCAACCCCCTGGGGCTATCCATGTGGTGAATAGGCTGCTAGCATAATTGGTGCACCATAAGTGAAGGTTATTTAACGTGAAAAATCACAAATGGTAAACCACGGGGCACATATTTTCAGCATGCCAAAAGATCCCATAAGAGGTGTAGTTCTTACAAAAGGAAAAAGCAAAAATGTCAACTGACCGCACTTGTGGGGGCTGAAAGCGGAGGTCCACCCAGAATTTTTTTTAACACTAAAATTCCTAAAAAAAAAAATTTAATAGAAAAAAAATAATAATTTTATACTCACCCGAAATGCCCTTTGCTATGCGGAAGTCCCCTAATCTGCCTCTTCCTCTTGCCTCGGTGGTTCTCCTTCCGCTTCCTCTACTTGTGAATGGGGCGCGCTGCCTTATGGGAACTGTGTGTATCCCAGGAGGCAGTCGCCCATTCACAAAGCGCAGTGCGAGTCGCGCATGCGCAGTAGGAAACGGCCAGTGAAGCCGTAAGGCTTCACTGCCTGTTTCACTTAGTCAGGATGGAGGAGCCGGGACCTGCCAGGACCGAGCGATCGCCGTCGGGGGCCCGACATCACAGGCAAGTAGGACAGGTAAGTGTCCTTATTAAAAGTCAGCAGCTACAGTGTTAGTAGCTGCTGACTTTAAAAAAAAAAAAAAAAAAAACGCGGGTGGAATTCCGCTTGAAGCCGTAGTATGCACTGGGCCACCATCAGGGGGAACAGCCGATACATCTGTAAGGTGACCCGAGGGGCCTGCCCAGGCCAGGAGAAGGCAGGACAGGTGAAGGGGAGCCGTGTTCTGCACTATAGAAACAATCTCGCAGCTTCTGCTGCTCGGTGTCCTTGAGCTCAGACATTGAGCTCTTTACTGCCACCTCTGGCTACTTTATGCATGTGCACCCCTCGTGTGAGCTGCCTGTACTGTGCTCCTCTGTGTCAGCAACAGGTCGGCTTTGTGAAAACGAGCCGGGACTAGGTAGGAAGATTTTCTTTACAAGTTGGGGCTGTGAAGGAAAGGGAGGGGGCTGTTTGTGTACATGGAGGGGCCAGAGGCTTGTGTGTTTACAGAATTATGTATGTGTTGGGGTTGATATATATACACACAGGTGTGGGGGGTGGGGCTGACATCTGTGTGTGTGTGTGTGTGTGTGTGTGTATATAAATTATACTATTAATTTTAATATTCATTTTTTTTATTAATATTGTGTGTGTGTGTGTAATTATATATAACGGCACCCCAATATCAAGGAGTAAAACGCCGTTTACGATGTTCCCTCTCCTGTTCACACATCCACTCGCTACCAATATCCACAGCTAAACGACCCTTTCCCATAGGAACCAATCCCTCTGGAAGAAAACGAGACGCACTCTGTCTTCTTCTGTAATAGGAATGCCTTTATTATTGAGAAACATTGTAACTTTATACACAATTCAATCCACACGGGTCCTGCATCACCATCTCTCTGGTCCATCTCGGCTCTCAAGTAAGTCTTTCAGCGTGACTTTCCTGCAGGCTGCATAGCTGGTCATTCACTGTGGTGGCTTGGAGTGTCCCAGGAACTGGAGGGAAGATCCCGCTGCTGCCAACCAATGTAACAGCACCCCAATATCAAGGAGTAAAACGCCATTTACGATGTTCCCTCTCCTAGACACACATCCACTCGCTACCAATATCCACAGCCAAACGACCCTTTCCCATAGGACCCGATCCCCTTAGAAGGACGAGACGCACTCTGTCTTCTTCTGTAATAGGAATGCCTTTATTATTGAGAAACATTGTAACTTTATACACAATTCAATCCACATGATTTAACATGAACAAGGGCCCAGCTCCACCCACACATCCCAAGACTCAACACCTCATCCTGACGTCTGCTAGGCTTCAAAAGATCCCACACAATACACATCTTCTCACAAAGGGTTGGCAGCCAGTCTGTCTGGCACTTTACAATACACACAAGGACAGACTTAATGAACAATAGAATGCAAAACACCTTAATTCCTCACAGCAATGATTACATAACCCCCACACACAGTATACATCCAATCTATATACAATGTATATACAGCCTTGAATATGGCTATCACAGACCATATCGGGGGTTTCTTTTATTCACCCTGTGTCCAAAGTGACCCCACTGTCACACTCAGATTATATATATATATATATATATATATACATATATATATATATATATATATATATATATATATATATATATATATATAATCTATCTCTCTCTCTATCTTATTTCTAATTAATATCTGTATGTATATATGAGCAATTATAACTGCAGACATGTAATAAAAAAAAATGAATATTTATATTAGAACTTATTTCTAATATCTGTATGCATTTTATATCTAATAAAACAAACAAAAAAAGAAAAAAAAAAAAAAATATATATATATATATATATATATATATATATATATATATATATATATATATCATACAGATTACAGAAATTAGAAATAAGTTCTAATTCAAATATTCTTTTACATGTCTGCCATTTATAATTGTTTTTATACCTTTCTAATTAATATCTACGATGTGTAGATATTATTAGAAAGGTTTGTCAGTCCTCCCACGCAGGCGCGCTGTGATTGCAGTTGGATTATTTGATGGGTTTAATTTAGTCTGTGATATGCAGGCGCAAACATCTGATGGTGCACAAGCGCCCTGCGGTGATTGCAGTTGAAGTATTTGATGTCTTTTACGTGAACATCAGACGTGGTTTTGAGTGCATGTGCAATACAGCCATTTCGTCAAAAACGTCCTTCCGGAGTCTTAAAAAAGTAATGGTGATTTCCATCCCCTAGAAAGAAAGGGTTTTTTTTTTTTTTTTTTTTTTTTTTTTTTTTTTTTTACCATACATGTAGGAAGCTGTGAGGGGATGAAAATCAAGGGTATTTACACTTTGAAATTACCCCCAGAAGACATGACTTTGACAAAGTCCTCCTAATAAAAGAAAAATGGTGGATTTACAAACTTTTATACCGCTAGGTTTAAATAATGAATTGAATTGTCATGTCTTTCTAGAAGAATAATCTCAGATCTATAGGTCTATTATCCCTAATAGTCTTTCATTCATTTCCTGCACTATGAATCCACTTTCAGTTCATATCCTGCACTATACATTTATTTGAAGATGTGATAAAGTGTTCATACAATTCTCTCTATAAGTTTATAGACATCGGTCCACGTGCATGATAAAACGTTGTTTCTAGGGAATGGAAATCACCATTACGTTTTTAAGACCCCTTTCACACTGGGGGGCTTTTAGGCTAAAAATAGCGCCTGAAAAACATCTCCCCTGCAGTCCCACTGTGAAAGCCAGAGTGATTTCACACAGGGACGCTGCGCTGGCAGGACACTAAAAAATTTCCTGCAAGCAGCATATTTGGAGCGTTGAAGGAGCGATGTATACACCACTCCTCCACCGCTTCTGCCCATTGAAATGAATGGGCACTGCTGCCAAAGTGCCTCGGCAGCGGCGCTACAGGTTTCTGCACAGATGTCAATGTAAATCGCGGGCCGCAAATCACAAAAAGTAGTACAGAAACTACTATTTGAAATCGGTGCAGCGCCGCAGATGCAAATACCGCCGATTTGACATGTCAAATCGCACCAGTGTGAACCAGGGCTAAAGCTGAAAGTTGGGCTTTGTGTATGTAAGCTATAACCCAAAATGTATTTTATTTGCTCCCTTTTGGTCTGCTAAATATAGCATTGACATGGTTTTATATCTTGACAAGTGCATGTAAAAATAGATGTTGATCCTGACAAAAATCTTAAGAGCTGATAAATTCCTGTGCTCTCTCCCTCTGCGAACACATGTCAGCTAGCTCTTTTCCTAGCAGTATGTGTTGACTAGGGTTCCATGTAGGGCTGGGGAAAAAATTGATTTGAATCGTGTTGCAAGAGCAAATCGATTTCAGATTTTGACCAAATCGATTTTGATCGCTTTTTTTTTTTTTTTTTTTTTTTTTCCATAGGGCCGGCGCTCCGCGGACTAGGCCGAAGCCGCGGCCTCGCTTAAAAAAATAAAAAAAATAAATCCTGCTCGCCGCGATCCTGGGAAAAGGCCGCACGCCGCGGACTAGGCCGAAGCTGTGGCCTTTTCCCAGCATTGCGGCGAGCTGCGGGTGTCGGTCCTAAGGAGGTCCCAGGATCGCGGTGGACTAGGCTGAAGCCGCGGCCGCGCCTAAAGACTCCTGCCCGCAGCTCCTTAGGACCGGCGCGGTGTCCATCAGGAAAAAAAAACTCGATGTGAATTTAGTTTTTTTTTTTTTTTTTAAATCGCAGATTTTTGTTTGGGCCAAAATCGCCCAGCCCTATCTCCATGTACACGGAACGTTTTTTACAACTGCGCCTTAATGATTAAACTTGACAGATAGTAACCCACGTTTAAAACTTCTGTTTTGCCGCGTTTACATGCCGCATTTAGCATTTTTTTTAAATGGCCAAAAACGCCTATAAACTTAACATAAGAGGTCAGTTCAGTTTAGTTTAGTCGCGTTTTGCTTCTGAAACGTGGAAATCTTCTGCGTCTGAACACATTTTTTTTTGCTTTTAAAGAAGCGCTGTTAAACGCAACTGCCTAAAAACGGCAATAAACGAGACAGTGTGCATGGTCACATAGGATAACATTGAATGAGTTCAGGGGCAGTTGAAAAAAGTGTCCAACTGCCTCTGAACGCGCGTTTAACAGCGCCCCGTGTCGTGTGCATGGGGCCTAAAAATCACTTTTCTGTTTTTGGAGAGGGGCGGGGATGTTATAATGTTCTAACCCACTTCCTTCCTATGGTGACAACACTTCTAGATGCAGTACAGTTGTCACTCTAGGACAGGAAGCTGAAAACTATAATTTTCTTTGTTCTTGGGGGTTGAATTTAATATTTCTTTAGGTAGCCTTCCCATAGTGTGGAGTTACTGCATGTGTGTTTGCTTTTTTTTAGAGAGTCTTGTGATCAACGACCCAGCCTTCCAGAATGAGGACCCCAATTTCTTGTCTCGCAGTGAGCGATATGAGCTGGCCATCAAGAAAAGTTCTCAGATGCTTAGGAAGATGAGAGACCATGGCATATCCGACCCTGAGGAGATCTATTGGTTCAAGAGGTGGGCTTTCCACATACACCATCTAATTCATAAAATATTTATATAGAGATGGTAGGCTAGCTCTACTTTTCCTTGCAGGTGAGATCGATTTTTACTGAAAACACACAAAAAGAAGAGGTCTTTGCTAGATTTTATATTTCGCAGTGCTACTTAAAGAAGAATTGCAGGTATGGCATTTTTTACATAGTTGTATTGGAACAGCTTGGGCCAATGTAACTATGCATAAACCATACCTGTGGGATCCCTCACCACTACTCCACTAGACTCTGCTACTCCAAGGATCTCCACTAGATTCCGGGTCCTAAACAGCTGGTCTACTGCATAGTGAACATAGGAGGTCAGCCGCTTCGCACGGACTCCATTCAGAGATCACCTTATATTTTCTTAATGAATGCAAAGCATTCTGTGTTTGGACGAAGTGGTGAGACGAGGTGGTGATGTCATGGTTCTAAATGCTGCGTTCAGTGTTGCTTCCACTCAGACGAGCAGTTACATGCAAATAGAACCTCCGTCCGACCCTGGAAACAGCCAGTGTGACTCCACAGTCGGAGTTCCTGGGGAGTTCTGGCCGCAGCTAATGAGCCAGGTTTTATGTGGTCATAGCACAGAGCAAACTATCTGCACTTATGCGGCCATGTGAATAATAATAATAATGCCTAATAATGCATGAAAAGTAGCAGCAGCTTTAACCACTTCCATACTGGGCACTTAAACACCTTCCTGCCCAGAACAATTTTCAGCTTTCTGCGCTGTTGCACTTTGAATGACAATTGCGCGGTCATGGTACACTGTACCCAAGCGAAATTTTTATCATTTTGTTCCCACAAATAGAGCTTTCTTTTGGTGGTATTTGATCACCTCTGCGATTTTTATTTTCTGCTAAAAAATAAAAAAAAATACCGACAATTTTGAAAAAAAAAGAAGTTTTTTTTTTTTGGGTTTCAGTTACAAAACTTTGTAAATAAGTTAGTTTTCTCCTTCACTGATGGGGCTGCACTGACGGGCACGGATGAGGTGGCACGGGTGGGCACAGATAGGAGGCACGGATAGGCGGCATGGATGGGCACTGATAGGTGGCACGGGTGGGCATGGGTGGGCACTGATAGGTGGCACTGTACTGTACTAATGGATGCCAATCAGTGCCAAACAATAATGCCTGCCAATCAGTGGTGCCCATTGTGGGCACTGATTGGCATCCATTGTGGCACTGATTGGCATCCATTATCCCTGGTGGTCTAGGGTGGCATACCTTACATGGTGTGCTTCCCTGGTGGTCCAGTGGCATCCCTGGTGGTCCAGTGGCATCCCTGGTGGGCATCCTCGGGGGGGCTGTGCTGATAATCGATCAGCACAAACCCCCCCTCTGTCAGAGGAGCAGCCGATCGGCTCTCCTCTACTCGCGTCTGACAGACGCGAGTGAGGAAAAGCCGATGACTGACTGGCTTTTCCTGTTTACACTGTGATCAGCCGTGATTGGACACGGCTGATCACGTGGTAAAGAGTCTCCTCCGGAGACTCTTTACCTAGATCGGTGTTGCGAGGTGTCAGACTGACACCCCGCAGCAACGGGGGCGCGCAGCGGCTCAAAATCCTGAGGACGTCATATGACGTCCAGTCAGGATTCTGCAACCACTTTGCCGCCGTCAATCCGCTATAGGGCGGGCGGCAAGTGGTTAATCTGCTAATACAGGGAGAAATCATATTGGGTTGTATGATGGAGGAGTCTTGGGTTGGGAAAGCTGGACATATGCAGAATGATATACCTTATCCATGGGCGTCCACTCCATAGGGCAAGGGGGGTCAATTGCGCCCCCCCCCCCCCCTGGAATCGTAAGAGACTAAGTGTTGAAGTCAGAGTGAAGAAGACACTTGTCCCCTGTGTTGCAATGGCTGCCGCGGCCGTGGACATTTTTTTTTCCAAGTCTGCTACTGGCCTGGGGGCTGGGGCTGCTCAGCACTCAGTCTTTCCCGACTACACATCCAATCTGTCCCTCCCTCCTTACCCCCGGCCCGAGCATCGGATTGGCTGTGCCGACTGGCGCTCGGGCCTCTGCTTAACATCACATGTTGCGTGATTGGCTGCTGCCTCTGCCTGTGTAAATGAACTTGTGCCTATGTCTATGCCGATCCGGCCGGGGTGGCGCCGGATCCTCCCACAGGTCACGTGAGTGGTGTGCAGTGGCCGAGACAAGAGAGAATATGCTGCCTGGCCAGTGCCTGCCCTGGGTAACTACAGGTAAGGACTGTTCTGCAATTGACCTTATGCAATGTCAAAGAGAGATACTGGGAAGCCGGCCTGTTTCCTTCCTCTTCTCTGTTTCTTGCACCAGTTTACAACCAGTTAAATTTCCTTTTATTTGTTTAAAATGCAGCAATAGGGCCCCCCCCCCCCTGCACATTTGTACCGACGATATGGAGATAGGACTGCATAACAAACAACGCAAAAAAGAAAGAAAGTTTGGGGGTTCCTGGGAGCCTAGAGCAAAAAATAAATAAATAAAAGTAAATAGATTAAGTGTTTTTATAATATATATATATATATATATATATATATATATATATATATATATATATATATATATATATATATATATATATATATTACTCAACATGACAAAAAGGTTCATTAGGGTCAAGAATGTAATCGTTAGTGGCTGTTACAGGTGTAAATATAAAGAAAAAACACTTACATTTCCCATACAGGCTAACAAGGTACATGCACAGGCAGGGCCGTTTGAAGGAATTTGGGGGCCCCAAGCAAAATGGACATGATTTTAAGTCCCAGCATGAACCCTCCCTGCTCTGCTAGGATGTGTTTGTGTGTCCTCTCCTGGAAATCACGTGAACCCCCCCCCCCCCCCCAAAAGTGAAGAACTACAGGTCCCAGCATGAACCCCTCAGAGCTGACTACTGCTCCAGTGCAGTGCCCACCCCTTATGTTGTGTTGGTCAGTGCTGTGCTGACAATGGTGAGTGAGCAATGCTTACTTGCCTGCTTTCTACTCTGTCTGTCTAGTCTGTTACACTGTACTAACACAGCTGGCTGAAATCTGTCTCACTCTGTCACGTCTTTCTTTTTCGTACATCACGGGACACAGAGCGACTTAGTCATTACTAATGGGTTATATAGATTACCTTCAGGTGCTGGCACTGGCCACTTCCAAACCGGAAGTACCCTCCCCTATATAAGCCCCTCCCATCCGGGAGCACCTCAGTTTTTTGCCAGTGTCTAAGGTGTTGGCCAAAGAGTAACATGTGTTTTCACTGGGCTTGCGTACAGGTTCTTTTGGGCCTTAGTAAGCTGTTCCGGATCCCACCAAAAAAGCTTCATAGCTAAACGGTCGGTACCCGGGCCTTGCAGCAGAAGAGCAAGGTTTTGCCTGTAATGCCTCTCTTAGGAGGGCTGGACCCTGAGATCCAGAGCTCTGGTCATACCCACGACCAAGATGTTGTCTGTGCAGGGTGCTATACAGGTCCAGGGGAGTGGAATCCTTGGGAACCCGGTCCCTGAAGGTTTAATTACAATGCCTGCCGTGATAGGTGAAGTTTGGGCTTCTGTGGGCCAAACAGAGTCCTGCGGCGGGGATCAGGTAAGTGGGGGCCCCCAGGAACTTGGTTCTATTGGGGGACCCCCAAGCCTAATTTGTCTTTCTGTCTGTTACCTAACGGTATTCCCGCTAATATCTGTGTATGCCTGTAACTACTGAAAATGTAAAATTTTAATAGTAGTCAAAAAAAAAGAGGACCGCGGTACCTGTGTTAAACCACTAGAGGCCGCTGTGGTCCATTTTTCTTGTCATGTGGATCTTTGGTTTTTTTCTCGAGTCAAAAGATCCAGGCAGTTGGTAAGTTTCTCTGTGGGAATCCACTTCCTCTGCCCTGTTGCTGCGCTCATCCACCGCACAGGCCCTCCGGCAAAAAGGGCCCTGGCTCCTAGTCCCTGTTTGGTTTCGAAAAGGGCGCCAATGGCGCACGGGCGCGGGCGCGTGCACGCGCCTCCTATGAAAAAAAAGGGGCGGGGCGGGTGGATGACGCTCGATGCGCGCCGCGGCGCTTCTGCGCATGTGCAGGCGTCCCAGCTTGTATAAAGACACAGTACAAGTGTCAGCTGGGTGCAAACAGAGCTAGCAACAAACAGTGGCACACAGAGGCGGTTGATGCAGGCATCCCCATAGAAAGGCACTTTAGTGGACACCAGCTGGTATATAGCAGCAACTGTGTTAGACTATTACCAGCAAAATTGGTGTATGACGACGGGAATACCTCAGCTTTGTGCTTAAAGGATATGTCGTCCAGACGCTCCGGAAATAAGTCTTCCAGGAAGCCAAAGGGGTCTCCATCGGGCTCTGAGGATATTGGGCATGCTTCTGCTGCACCAATCTCCCCTGAGAATTCAGAGGTCAGTAGCCGTAGAAACCCCGCAGGAGTGCCTGGTGCTGCGGCTGTCCCCAGTCCACCTGCTCCTGTATATATAACAGAGGAGGTTTTATCCTCAACTCTGGGAGGATTGGAAGAGAGATTAACAGCATTGATCGCTGCTTCCCTGTCTCAGGGAAAGCGCGTCCGATCTCCGTCTCCTCCTTCAGAGTGCCTGTTAGTGGAGGAACAGCCCCACACAGGGATCGACCTACCTGAAGGGGATCAGGATGAGGTTGATTCAGTTATGGAGGAATCAACAGTGGAAGAACCTTTCTCAGCATCTCAGGCTGAAAGATTATGGGTTCAGTCTCTGACTAACATGGTCCGATCAGCATTTAAAATGCCTCTAGCGGAACCACCATCCACTACGGTTTCCTCGCTGGGGTCGCTAAAAGCTCCCCAGGCTGTCTGTTCCTTCCCAATCCACCCTTTATTAGAAGGGCTTATTTACCAGGATTGGGAGCATCCTGATAAAATATTTGCTCCCCCCAAAAGATTTCCGGTGATCTATCCCATGGAGGATAAGTTCATAAAAAAAAAAAAAAAAATGGAGGGTCCCTACAGTGAACGCAGCCGTCTCTTCTGTGAACAAATCACTGACATGTCCAGTAGATAATGTTCCAATGTTCAAAGACCCAATAGATAAAAAATTGGAGTCTTTACTAAAATCTGCTTTCTCTACAGCAAGCATGGTGACACAACCTGCAGTAGCAGCGATTGGAGTCTGCCAAGCAATGAAAGATCAGTTGAAACAAGTCTTAAGGGACTTACCAGATCAGCAGGCTCTTGCCCTAGCTGACCTACCTAGAGCCTTGTGTTGCGGTGGACGCCATAAAGGATACAATCCAACAGGCATCCCGCTTTACGCTGTCTGTAGACATATGCGTAGACTTCTATGGCTCAAAAACTGGTCTGCTGAAGCTCCCTGTAAGAAATTGCTGATTAGCTTCCCATTTCATGGAGAACGCTTATCTGGAGATGATCTGGACAAATATATCCAGAAAACTTCTGCCGGTAAAAGTACACTCTTGCCAGTTAAGAACAAGGGTAGAAGTCCTTCTTTTAAGAGGCCTACTTCTCCAGTCCCTGGCACATCGGCTGTGAAACAGTTCCGACGGCCTCCGCGGTCAAATCCAGGGGGCAGAAATCAGGGACAATCACAGGGTAACAAGAAACCCTGGGTCAAGAGAGGTACAAAACCTCCCCTCAAGTCATGAAGGGTTGCCCCCACTCAATCGGGTGAGGGGAAGACTTCAGTTGTTCACAGAGACCTGGCGGGACACCATCAGAGACAGATGGGTGATCTCCGCAGTAAGTCTGGGATACAGGCTGGAGTTAAAAGACATTCCTCCTGCCCATTTTATAAGGTCAAACGTGCCAAGCGATCCCCAGAAGAGTGGATCCCTCCTTCTGGCACTAGAGCAACTATTGCTCCAAGGGTAATCATGAAGGTTCCCTTGGAAGAAAGTGGGTTCGGGTTTTACTCGAACCTTGTCACAGTCCCCAAACCAAATGGGGACATCAGGCCCATATTGAATATAAAAGGGCTAAACAAGTTCCTACATATCAGGACTTTTTCGGATGGAGTCGATCCGATCGGTGGCCACCGCCGTACAAGGGCAGGAATGGTTAGCCTCGATCGACATAAGGGATGCTTATTTGCATATTCCCATCTGGCCGGCCCACCAGAAATTTCTACGCTTTGCAGTAGAAGGGCGCCATTTTCAGTTCAGAGCCTTACCTTTCGGTCTGGCCACAGCACCACGAGTGTTCACAAAAATTCTGGCCCTACGATTGGCCAAACTAGGAACGCAAGGTGTAACGATAATGGCATATCTAGACGACTTGTTGCTGATAGACCACTCAGTGAAAAAAAACTAGAAGTGGTCGTTCACAAGATAATCAAGTATCTGGAATCTCACGGTTGCATTATCAACCGAGACAAGTCAGCCCTAAAACCAGTCAAAAGTCTGGAATACTTGGGGGCTAAGACTGGATTCAAATCAGAGAAAGATTTTCTTACCTCCAGAGAAGGTGTCGTCTTTGAAAGATTTGACCCACTTAGTGGGTACAAAAAAGAAAACCATCCATACGCCTGTGTATAAGGCTGCTGGGAAAAATGGTGGCTTCATTCGAAGCAGTACCCTACGGTCAATTCCATTCAAGGAACTTGCAGAGGGCCATACTGTCAGCCTGGAACAAAAAAGTTCAGGCTTTAGACTTACCAATGTCCCTGTCCCCTTCCGTTCGCAAGAGCATCCATTGGTGGTTGGTGCCCCAGAATCTGGAAAAAGGGAAACCCTTCAGTCCGGTTTCTTGGAAGGTGGTCACTACAGATGCCAGCCTCATAGGCTGGGGGGCAGTACTGGAGCAATGGTCTCTCCAGGGCAAGTGGTCAGAAGCAGAGAAGGCCCTGCCCATCAATCTCTTAGAGATACGAGCAGCCCGGTATGCCCTAGTAGCATGGACATCCAAACTCCAAGGGTCACCTGTCAGAATTCAATCAGACAATGCCACAGCAGTGGCATATATCAATCACCAGGGTGGCACCAGGAGTCGTGCAGCCCAGAGGGAAGCGAATTGCATCCTGGAATGGGCAGAAAGGTATGTCACAGCCATATCCGCGGTTTTCATCCCAGGAGTGGAAAATTGGAGAGCGGACTTTTTAAGTCGCCAGCAATTATGCCCGGGGGAATGGTCTCTTCACCCCGAGGTTTTCCAGGCAATATGCCAGCGGTGGGGAACACCGGATGTAGATCTGCTAGCATCCAGATTCAACGCAAAGGTGGACAGATTTGTGTCTCGCACAAAGGACCCCCTAGCTTGCGGTTCGGATGCCCTAGTGTTCCCTTGGGATCAGTTCAAGCTGATATATGCATTCCCACCGCGATTAATCCGCAGAATCAGGGTAGAAAAGAAACCAGTGATTCTGGTGGCTCCAGCGTGGCCCCGAAGGGCATGGTACGCGGAGATTGTAAAAATGTCAGTGGGAAGTCCTTGGACCCTCCCACATCGTCCGGACCTGCTTTCGCAAGGACCGATATACCACCCTTCCTTACCAGCCCTAGGTTTGACGGCCTGGCTATTGAAGCCCACATTCTAAAAAAGAGAGGGCTCTCTAATCCTGTGGTATCTACCATGATCAATGCCAGGAAGCCGGTATCCAGGCAGATCTATTATAGGATCTAGAAGGCGTACATCACGTGGTGTGAGGCCAAGAAATGGCATCCACGTAAGTACGTAATAGGTAGGATTCTGGACTTCCTACAGTGGGCTGTACATAGGAAGCTTGCCTTGAGTTCTATCAAGGGTCAGACGGCCTTGTCAATATTTTTTCAAAGGCCCTTGGCTTTGCATTCATTAGTCAAAGCTTTCATACAAGGAGTGATGCGTATTAGCCCTCCGGTTAGTATTCCCATATGTCCATGGGACTTAAACCTGGTTCTGTCGGTTCTACAGAATCAACCATTTGAACCATTGCGGCACATTTCCTTGGTTCTTTTCACCAGGAAATTGATTTTCTTAGTAGCCATTTGTTCGGCTAAAAGAGTATCGGAATTAGCCGCCTTGTCCTGTAAGGAGCCATATTTGGTTGTCCATAAGGACAGAGTAGTATTACGTCCTCATCCAGCCTTCTTCCTAAGGTGGTATCGAGGTTCCATTTGAACCAAGATGTGGTTCTTCCTTCCTTTTTCCCCAAACCTAGTTCGGTAGAGGAAAAAGTTATTGCATTCTTTGGATGTAGTAAAAGCAGTTAAAGCTTATCTTAAAGCCACTGCTCAGATTCGTAGAACGGATACTTTGTTTGTTCTGCCGGAAGGCCCCAGAAAGGGTCAGGCAGCATCAAAAATCTACTTTAGCCAAGTGGATTCGACAGGTCATAATGCAAGCCTATGGCTTGAGAAGGAGACCGCCTCCGTTCAAAGTTAGGGCGCACTCCACAAGAGCAGTTGGAACTTCATGGGCAGTGCATCACCAGGCCTCCCTGGCTCAAGTCTGTAAGGCCACAACATGGTCCTTAGTACACACGTTTACTAGATTCTACCAGGTAGACGTCAGAAGTCAGGAGGATGTCGCCTTTAGGCGCAGTGTGTTGCAGGCCGCAAAAGAGCCTCATGCCTGATGGCGCCCAGCTTATGTATAGTGTATCCCTCCCCTCATTGGGCATTGCTTTGGGACGTCCCATTAGCAATGACTAAGTCGCTCTGTGTCCCGTGATGTACGAAAAAGAAAAAGGGATTTTTATAACAGCTTACCTGTAAAATCCTTTTCTTGGAGTACATCACGGGACACAGAGCTCCCACCCCTCTTTTTGGGACACTTATTGCTTTGCTACAAAACTGAGGTGCTCCCGGATGGGAGGGGCTTATATAGGGGAGGGTACTTCCGGTTTGGAAGTGGCCAGTGCCAGCACCTGAAGGTAATCTATATAACCCATTAGTAATGACTAAGTCGCTCTGTGTCCCGTGATGTACTCCAAGAAAAGGATTTTACAGGTAAGCTGTTATAAAAATCCCTTTTTCTCTGTTCTTCAGACTTCAGCACAGCAGCATGCAGCTGCCTGAGTGGCTGGACAGTGTGCCTCGAGGACAGAGCGGGAGGAGGTGGGTGGACTCGGAGGCGGAGCTAGCTAGAAGATCTTTCCTCCGCTGCCTGTGATAGGCACAACTCTGCCTCTCTCCTGCTCTGCTAGTGACGTCACTGGTTGCTACATGCCAAGCGGGCGTCACGTAGCAACCAGCAGAGACCGTGCCAGCTAGCTAGGCTAGGGGGGTCCACAGCCACTGTCAAATCGATCGTGCATTTGATTTAGATCGACCCAGGGCGGAATTTGGAAATCCAGGACAGTGACAGGCAGCAGGCAGGCATCCTAGGCTGGGGCCCCAGGCCAGCTGGGGCCCCAAGCAATTGCTTGTTTTGCCTGTCCTGTTCCGACGGCCCTGTGCACAGGGTACCATAATAAATTGGGCACAATTATTTCACCTACTTTTTTTTTTTTTTTTTTTTTTTATTAAAGCAGGCCTGATTTTTTTTTACCAGCCCCCAATGCAAATATGACTAAGCCCCTCCCCTTCGTGACATTGTCAAAAAGGGACCGAGCATGGATGACCTTAAAATGATGCTCCACCCTGGAAAAATTTCAGCGGATACCCATGACCTTATCCCAACTAAAGTAAATGTCAGGCACCTCGTAGTGCCACCTGTTAGGGACCTTTGTCACCATGGGTTCCATACGTAGAACATTAAAGCAAGCCTGTAATTTGATTAGCAACAACGTGGAGCACAAATAAGATATTGGATCCCACTAGATGCAGGATGGTACTTTAAGATTCACTGTCCTCCACTGGCAAAGCCACTGGAACTTGCTGACAAATACATGAACAATGATTTTTGGAGTCCCCTCCTCCGTATGACAGTGCTGTCACCAGACCATTGAAATGAATGGGCACTGTTGCCAAAGTGCCTCGGCAGCGGCGCTACAGGTTTCTGCACAGATGTCAATATAAATCGGGAGCCGCAAATCACAGAAAGTAGTACAGAAACGACTTTTTGAAATCGGTGCAGAGCCGCAGATGCAAATACCGCCGATTTGACATGTCAAATCGCACCAGTGTGAACCAGGGCTAAAGCTGAAAGTTGGCCTTTATTGTGTATGTAAGCTAGAACCCTGAATGTATTTTATTTGCTCCCTTTTGCTCTGCTAAATATAGCATTGAAACGGTTTTATTGAAATGGTTTCATATCTGTTTGACGAGTGCATGTAAAAATAGATGTTGATCCTGCCAAAAATCTTAAGAGCTGATAAATTCCTGTGCTCTCTCCCTCTGCGAACACATGTCAGCTAGCTCTTTTCCTGAATCCCATTCATAAAACCTGCAGAGCCGGCTTTTACGGCTCCCGCGCGCATGCGCGGAGTGACGTTTTCGCCGCTCCGGGCAATCACAGCGCCGGAGCGGCGATAACAGGAAGTAACCATCTGGAGCGATGTCTGCGGCCGGAGGGGGAGACAAGGACGGCTTTGGGGGCTTCGATCTAAGGTAAGTAATGCATAATGAGCTAGTATGCTAGTCATACTAGCTCATTATGGCTTTGTCTTGCAGGTTTTTAAAAAAAAAAAAAATCGGGGTTTACAACCACTTTTAAAGGTGTAATCTGACACCTTATTATGCCCATTCTCACAGGAAGGGCTCAGTTTGTCTCTGGTTAGATAACAGGGTTACTTTAGACCTATAGATAAACAATTCTAAGCAATAAACAGTTTATTTCACTTATCTGATTGTAATAAACTGAAAACTGCATGCATTGTGGGTCATCTTTGCCCTTTGTACTAAGCTATGAAATAAATTCTGTGTCAGGGTTTTTAGATGTAATACTGAGTAGTGGAAACTCGTGTATCTGTGTTGTGACTTTGAATTAATTGGTTAGTTTACAGAGATATATCACTTTTGTTACCTTCTTTCATTTTTCTATCTATTAAATGTATATTGATGGCAGTCTTGCTTCCACATTCTCTTGGGATAGTGAATATTGGTGCATAAAATGAAGCTGTGTTCCTTATGCCGCGTGAACACGTTCGGAACTTCCGATGGAAAAAGTCTGGCGGAATTTTTTCATCGGATATTCCGAACGTGTGTATGCCCCATCTGACTTTTGTCTTCGGAAATTCCGACAGACTTGGAGAATATGTTCAATCGGAATTTCTGTTCGTCTGGATGCAATTCCGATGGACTAAAAACCACACATGCTCAGAATCAAGTCGACGCATTGAACTTTTTCTCGGCTCGTCGTAGTGTTGTACTTCACCGCGTTCTTGACGGTCGGAATTTGGTGTGGCAGTGTGTATGCAAGACGGCTTGAACGGAATTCCAACGGAAAATCCGACCGTGTGTACAAGGCATTAGAATACATCAATGTGCGAGGGGGAATTAACGTTTAGAATACCATGATTAGTTATTCAAAAGTGAAGGCCTCTTTGCGTTATTCCCTAACCTTCACTTTGCTAACTATACAGCCTTTAATCCTTTAGGCTCCATGTACACAGAAGCTCAAAAACTGTCGTTTTTGAACGCCAGAATTCTGGCAGAAAAAACTACTTTAAAATATAGCTTTTATCAGCGTTTTTTACTAGCGTTTATTAGCGTTTTTCAGTGTTAGCTTTTTTTTTTTTTTTTTTTTCAATGGATCAAAAAACGCAAAAAAAAATGCTGGCGACCTGCGTCTTTCAGCTTTTAGCGGTTTTTCCCGCCGAAAAACTGCACTTTGAATGCAAATTTCTTGCGTTCAGAAAAAAGCCCATTAACTCCATTGCTCATTAACGCTAAAAACCGCTATGTGTACATGAACACATAGGCTAACATAGAATGCAGTTAATGCGCTTTTGAAAAAAATGCCAATAAACTGCAGTTTATCAGCTTCGGTGTACATGGAGCCTTAGTGTACCCTACATGTAAAAATTATAACTTTTTTTGGCTGGAAAATTACGCAGAACCCCCAAACATATATATATATATATATATATATATATATTATTTTATTTATTTATTTTTTAGCAGAGACTTTTACATGACATGGTATTTGCATGACAATTTTTCAAACACACTTTGAAAAAAAAAAAAAACGTTTCATTAACAAAACAGTAAAGTTGGCCCAATTTTTTTGTATGATATGATGGATACTGTTACGCTGATAGAAATAGATATCTAACACATCACACTTTAAAATTGCGCACACTTTTGGAATGGTGCCAAGCTTTGGTACTAAACAATCTCCATAGTCGATGCTTTTTTTTTTTTTTTTTTTTTTTTTTTTTTTTATATTAATTTTACTTAAAAATATATATTTTTACACTTTTTTTTTCTCTTGAATTTTTTTTTTTTATCCCTTTTTTTTTTTTTCCTATTACAGGGAATGTAAACATCCCTTGTAATAGGAATAGTGTGTGACAGGTCCTCTTTATGGAGAGATGTATAAGACCCCACATCTCTCCTCCAGGCTGTAAAGGCCGAGATTTAAAAATAAAATAAAAACTGTCTCTACCTTTCCAGCCGCATCCCCAGCATTGCTTACTTCTGGCGGCCCGGACATGATGTCATAACGTCGTGCCCGGTCCTCCAAGGGTCAAAGAGATGACTGGAACCATCTGGTCACCATAAATCTCTATGGTAAACTTCCAGGGGTGACCGATTACTTCTCCGGCATCATTCAGATACTGTATCCCCACTCAAACTCCAGAACGTCATATGACGTCCTTGGGCTGGAAGTGTTAAAAGAAGAACTCCAGATTTAGATAATTTTACATCCAGTAGTTACATTAGTCCAGCTTTTCATATAACATACCTGTGGGGATTCCTCTAGAACAGTGCTTCTTAACCTCTTGACAGTCTAATGCCCGGTACACACGATCCGATTATCGGAAGAATGATCGTCCGTTTTTTTTGTTGTTTTTTTTTTTTTTGCATGCTAATCTCACGTCGAATCTGATGAGTTTACTAAAGTCACGAAAATTCTCGTATGGCAGAATAAAAAATCGGAAGTGATGTCATGTGTTGTATTGCATTTTCGAATGGCAGCCGTACTGATTAAACGCAAATCGTACGATCTGGCATCGTACGAAAAAAATTTCCGTGCACGTCCGATAGAATAATTTCGGAGGAACTGTCCTGATCGGCTCTCGAAAGCTCTGTACTAACGATCCAATTATCGTACGATCGATTCGAAAGTGGCATTTTTCGCACGTTTTTCGGATCGTGTGTACGGGGCTTAAGGCACCCTTTCAAATTCCACACATTCTTGAGGCACCCCATTCTAAATAGTTAAAAACGAAACTAATAAGTTTGCGCAGAAACATCCACAACATTCACACAGGACACCCAATGTTACAGGTGATTTATTTTTCCAAAGCAAGCACACATTTGCACACTGTTACTGACTAGTATGCCAGTGTTTCTCTTCTCCCTCAGTTGTTCTCCCTTGCTCAGCTAATGTGAACCCAGTGCTGACAGAGAGGGGCAGGGATGGGGCAAACAAGCATTCTGTGACCTTTTGGAATATGTAGCTAACATATACAGTAGGGTTCACTCTTTTTCTTACTTATGAAAACAGCATGACCGTTTACCTGTTCAAAAGTTTTCATGCTCTCCTAGTTCTTGGTTGTGTATTGTCTTCTTTCGTGTCAATAATGGCTGAAGTCCTTTTTTTTTTTCTTGATCGTTGTGAATAAGGCTCTTTTATTTATTTTTTTTCAAGTAAATTTTCTAAAAGCCTTTAGGTCTTGTAAGGCTCCATGTACACAGAAGCTGATAAACTGCAGTTAATGGGCGTTTTGGCGTTTTTTTTTTAAAAAGCCCATTAACTGCACTCTATGTTAGCCTATGTGTTCATGTACACATAACGTTTTGTAGCTTTAATTAGCAGTGGAGTTAATGGGCTTTTTTCTGAAAGCAAGAAATTTGCGTTCAAAGTGCCGTTTTTCGGCAGAAAAAAACGCAAAACGCCGAAAAACGCTGGCCGCGAGCGTTTTTTTTTTTGCGTTTTTTGGTCCATTGAAATAATTTTTTTTTTTTTTTTTTTAAAAGCTACACTGAAAAACGCTAATAAAAGCTAGTAAAAAAAAACGCTGATAAAAGCTAGCTTTTTCTGCTGCTTTAAAAACAACCATTTTTGAGCTTCTGTGTACATGGAGCCTAATTGTTTGGTTGTTTAGTTTAACCACTTAAGGGCTCTTTCTAAGATTTGGTGTTTACAAGTTAAAAACATAATTTTTTTTTTGCTAGAAAATACAGTACTTGGAACACCCAAACATTATATATTTTTTTTCTAACACCTTAGAGATTAAAATGGCAGTCGTTGCAATTCTTTTTGTCACACAGTCTTTGCGCAGCTGTCTTACAAGCGCAGTTATTATTTTTTATTAAAAAAATAAAACAGTAAAGTTAGCCCAATTTTTTTTTTATATTGTGAAAGAGAATGTTACGCCGAGTAAATTGATACCCAGCATGTCAAGCTTCAAAGTTGCGACTGCTCGTGGAATGGCGACAAACTTTTACCCTTAAAAAATCTCCACAGGCGACGTTAAAAAAAATTCTACAGGTTGCAAGTTACAGAGGAGGTCTAGGGCTAGAATTATTGCTCTCACTCTAACGATCGCGGCGATACCTCACGTGTGGTTTAAACACTGTTTTCATATGCAGACGCTGCTTACGTATGCCTTCGCTTCTTTTTCCTATTTATTTTACTTAAAAAAATAAAATAAAATTTTGACACTGTTTAAAAAAAAAAAAACATCCCTTGTAATAGAAAAAAAAGCATGACAGAACCTCTTAGCACCGAGCCTCGTTTTGAGATTTGGTGTTTACAAGTTTAAAAAAAAAAATTTTGATAGAAAATTACTTAGAACCCCCAAACATATTATATATATATATATATATATATACCCTAGAGAATAAAATGGCGGCCATTGCAATACTTTTTGTCACACCGTATTTGCGCAGCGGTCTTACAAGCGCACTTTTTTTTGGGGGGGGGGGGGAAATTCACTTTTTTTACTCAGAAAAGAAGTCAACAGTAAAGTTAGCACCGTCCCTTTTTTTTTTTTTTTTTGTTATATTGTGAAAGATAATGTTACGCCGGGTAAATTGATACCCAACATGTCACGCTTCAAATTTGCTCTCGCTCGTGGAATGGCGTCAAACTTTTACCCTTTAAAAATCTCCATAGGCGACGTTTAAAAAATTCTATAGGTTGCATCTTTTGAGTTGCAGAGGAGGTCTAGGGCTAGAATTATTGCTCTCACTTGTGTGGTTTGAACACCGTTTTCATATGTGGGCGCTACTCACAAATGCGTTCGCTTCTGAGCGTGAGCTCGTCGGGACGGAGCGCTTTAAAAAAATAGTTTTTTTGTTTTCTTATTTATTTTTACACTGTTTTAAAAAAATAAAATGGGTCACTTTTATTTTAATGTAAACATCCCTTGTAATAGAAAAAAGGATGACAGGTCTTCCTAAATATAAGATCTGGGGTCAAAAAGACCTCAGATCTCATATTTAGACTAAAATGCAATAAGAAAAAAAAAAAATTGTTGTCATTTGAAAAAATGACAACCAAAAAATGTGCCTTTAAGACGTATGGCGTTTTTGACGTCGCTTCCGCCTTGCTATGGTATGGAGACGGGTGGGGGCCATCTTCCCCTCACTTGTCTCCATACCCAGCTAGGAAGAGGACCCGATCGCCTCCGCCGCTACTGACGGCTCTGGTAAGCGGCGGAGGGCCCTCTCCCGCCGCCGATAACGGTGATCTCGCGGCGAAGCTGCCGCAGAGACCACCATTATCGTCTACAGGACCGCCGGCCTGAAGAGATGGATATCTCGGTTGTGGCAGCAGCTGTTACCGAGATATCCCTCTTCAAAAAGTGTGTGAGATAGATAGATAGATAGATAGATAGATAGATACATAACCACTTAAGGACCGCCTTATGTATGTATGAGATCTGGGGTCAAAATGACCTCAGATCTCCTATTTACACAAAAATGCAAAAAATAAATAATAATTAAAAAAAAATGGATGCTGTGTCCTCCAACTCCTCCGCACGTGTCTTCTTCCTGTATTCCTTGGTGCCAATGGGATTGCCTCTGCCTTCAGCCAATCAGGTGCCGGTATTGCATCCGGGCCTCCTAATTGGCTGAGAGGCGGTTCTGTGTTAGCAAAGCAAATATTAATTTGCTTTGCTAACACACCGGGTGCAAAAGCCATATAGCGCAACATACAGTTTAAGCTTTATCTTGTGTATGTGTGTGTGTGTGTGTACATATTTTATCTGGTTTATAAGATTGGCCTTGGTTCATGCGAAGTATGTAGAGTTTGTGCAGACTAACCCTGTTCTTGGCATCAAAATCTAATCTCTTGAGCAGATAAAGTCATATAAACTGACTTCAGGCTAAGGTCGCATGCAGGCAGGAATGCAGTTTACTCTTTCTACGTAAGTAGATCAGTAAGCTGTCCTTTGTACATTGTTCCCAACCCAAAATGACTTAAGATCTCACATAGTCCAGTAAAACTGGCTTTTAATTACTTTTAAAGGGGAGTTCCACCCTTTTTTTTATGTTTATTAAAAGTCAGCAGCTACAAAAAGTGTAGCTGCTGGCTTTTAATAAACATACACTTACCTGTTCCACTGTCCAGCGCCGCGCCGCCTGGAGCTCCGCTCCTCCCCCCCCCTTCTCCGCCGGCGCTTCCATTCATTGTGTGGGCACCCGGCCGTGACAGCTTTCGGCTTCATGGCCGGGCACTCACTGCGCATGCGCGAATGGCGCAGCGCTCTCTGAATGGACAGGCGATCACCTGGGACCTGTCACGTCCCAGGTGATCGCCTACAAGGAGGGGCCGCCACAAGGCGATATGACGTATCGCCTAGGCGAGCCCAGGGTGGAAGGAGGAAGTCCCACTCCTACTGAAGCCCCCCCTCCCCCCAAAAAATTACATGCCTAATGTGGCATGTAAGGGGGCGAGGAGTGTATAAAGCGGAAGTTCAAAATTTGGGTGGAACTCCGCTTTAATGCACTACTTTTGGTCCGACTTTCAGGGGAAAGTCGGACCAAGTTGGGGCCATAGACCTCAATGTTAACCCTCAAAAGTCGCATGAAAGGTGCACCTGAATGTTATACATGCAACAGTTGTCCATTATCGGTGGTCAAATCCAAAGTCGCATCCAAGTCGTACCCATCCAAAGTTGCGCGACTGGTGTCGTACAAGTGTGAATGGAGCCTAAAGCATGATCCAATTTTCTCCATCAGGGGACAAAAATTCCCTCCTGTTCCCCCAAGAGGCAGTCGGATATTCTCTGAATCAACTGTACCTATAAATATTTAGTATCCAGTTATATTTTCTGCATTTAGGAAATAATCCAGGCCTTCTTTAAAAGAGTTTACTGAGCTGGCCAGAACCAGCTCTTGAACGAGTCTATTCCACATTTTCACAGCTCTTACTATAAAGAGACCTTTCCTTATTTGGAGGTTAAGGCAACGTTTCCACTATTGCGACCCCAAAGTTGCACGATTTTGGAGTGCGACTTTTTATCCAACTTTATAGTCTCTGAATCAAAGTTGCATCAAATGTCGGATCAAAGTAGTGCAGGAACCTTTTCAAAGTCGCTGCAACTTTAAGTCGCATAGATGGGTTTCTGTGATGTAAAAAAATGAGACCAAGATAAATAGTTTCAGAAATTTTTCCACCTTTTTAATGTGACCTATAAACTGTACAACTCAATTGAAAAACAAACTGATCTTTTAGGAAAGGGGGGAGGGGGAGTAAAAAAAAATAAAAAAAATAATGTGGTTTCATAAGTGTGTACACCCTCTTTTGTGTTCAGGATTAAGCAATCACATTCAAACTCATGTTAAATAGGAGTCGGTACACACCTGCCATCATTTTAACCACTGCAGCCCTGGAAGATTTTTCCCCTTAAAGGGGAGTTCCACCCAAAAGTGGAACTTCCGCTTTAAGCACTCCTCACCCCCTTGCATGCCACATTTGGATGTAATTTTATTTATTTTTTTTTGGGGGGGGGGGGGAGTGGGACTTCCTGTCCTACTTCCACCTACGGACCGCCTAGGCGACTCCTCCTTTCGCCTTAGGCGGCCCCTCCCTCCAGGCGATCTCCAGGGACACTGCATGCACAGTGCGCGCCCGGCCATGAATGCATAATGGCGCCTTGATTTTTGGTTGCCCAAGAGTACTTAATCGCACATAGAGGCTTGTTCCACA
The DNA here is from genome assembly GCA_029206835.1 of Rana muscosa. NCBI lineage: Eukaryota > Metazoa > Chordata > Amphibia > Anura > Ranidae > Rana > Rana muscosa. The sequence goes on from CM055128.1 coordinate 110,927,638, forward strand.
GAGATGCCTGAAATCGCTTTTAAGATGCTTGATGGCATAAAAATTGCTGAATCGCACAAGGGTGTCTGAGCACTCAGGAATCCTTGGTCTCACAAGGATACTTGTCTGCACGATAATGCTAAGATGCATTAGATGTTGATCGCATCAAGATGCTGAATCACATATAAGTTGCATGATCGCCAAATTTTTGCATGGTTGCATGATATATATATTATACCCCGAGTTTTTCAGCACTTCTCTTTTTTTTTTTTTGTGCTGAAAATGCCCCCCTCGGCTTATTCTTGAGTCATCTTTTTGTGCCTGATCTCCCGGACTTTGGGGACCCGGTACTGGCCGGCCGTACCCATGTAGCCTCACTCTTCCTCTACAAGTGTGCAAAGTTTGTTGTCCAGGGGACCTACGGCCGGGGAGCACCGATTTTTTTTTTTCAAACCGGGCACCTCTTCCATAGACTCCCATGTTAAACGTCAGTCTAGTCATGGGCACAGTGAGGCATGCAGATGGACACCCTAGGCTTATACTCGAGTCAATACGTTTTTCCCAGTTTTTTTGTGGTAAAATTAGGTGCCTCGGCTTATATTCAGGTCGGCTTATACTCGAGTATGTATGTGTGTGTGTGTGTGTGTGTGTGTATATATATATATATATATATATATATATATATATATATATATATATATATATATATATATATATAGTACACACTTTGTTTTTTGCTTAAAACATATTTGTACAAGTTCATGCTTCAATAAATGCACGCTTCCGTTGAAGCATTTAGCTTCAACACTTGCTACTTACACATATGGGGAACCATTTGTGTTTACTTACGTGGGACTGCAGGAGGTTGTCTGTGTTTTGCAGGGGGACAGCACAGAGGCTCTGGCCACAGATCTCGGTCAGTGGGGAAAATTTAACTATCTGAGCCTGATGACTTGGATTCAACGGCTTTTTCAAAACACAGGGGGCCACCAAGAGGTAGGGGCACCCCAAAGCGAGAAATCCACCTGCAAAAGAACCAGTAAGCGCACCAAAACAATGTCTTAGGAGTCCGAAGCCATCTATTGAGTCCACCCAAAAAAGCAACCTTATCTCGGGCTTTACATAGTGTTTTTTTTAAATAATAATAATATCAATGTAACATTTATAACAGAATGTGTGCTGTAGCAAAGTGTCTGTAAAAGGGCATACATGTAGTGAGCAAAACCAACAAAACATAAAACTCCGCCCCCTTTTTTTCTGAACTCCTTTTTTTTTTTATGGATGTAGAGAAGAATACAGATACACAGAGATTAAACAAATCCTCAGTTTTATCTGTCTATCACCTGAGGTCAGTCACTTTACTGGGTATATTTAAGGGTTTACAACCACTTAAAATTTTGTATAATAAATATGGAATTTTATGTGATGTATTTCCATTTTACTCACTTCATGTAAGCCCTTTAATGCCGCGTACACAAGATCGGAATTTCCGACAACAAATGTTCGATGTGAGCTTTTGGTCGGATATTCCGACCGTGTGTAGGCTCCATCAGACATTCGCTGTCGGAATTTCTGACAACAAATGTTTGAGAGCAGGTTCTCAATTTTTCCAACAACAAAAGTTCTTGTCGGAAATTCTGATAGTGTGTAGCCATTTCCGACGCACAAAAGTGCTGCGCATGCTCGGAACCAATTCGACGCATGCTCGGAATCGTACTTAATTTTTCTCGGCTCGTCGTACTGTTGTACGTCTCCGCGTTCTTGACCACCGGAATTTCCGAGCAACATTTGTGCGACCGTGTGTATCCAAATCAAGTTTGAGCGAACATCCTTCGGGGAAAAAAAAACACGGTTTTGTTGTCGGAAATTCCGATCGTGTGTACGCGGCATAACAGTCCCTTTGCTACAACACACATTCTGTTATGCATTTTATCATGCTTCTTCCCCTTTTTTTGTTTTTAGTTTTTTTTTTTCTCGGCAAGAAAACAGCTGGGAGAGCCTTTTGCCGAGAAAACCGTTCGTGTGTCTGGTTTCGCGACAGGAAAACTGCCGGGAATCTCGACGAGAAAAATAGAGAACCTTTTGTCTATTTTTCTCGTCGGGATTCTCGGCAGAGTTTTCCTGCCGAGAAAACCGTTCGTGAGTATGCTTACCTGTCTCAGGTAAGCCCGTGCATGCTCGATGAGACTTCGACGAATGCGCGGTAGCGTACAAGGGTAGTGTAGGGTGTAGCAAGATGGTGGCGACGGCATTGAATGTGATGAGCACCGGCTCGTCATAGTCGATGACGTCACCGTGCTCTTGCCATTCAAAAGAAGGGTGGTTCTTTTGAATGGCCGACTGTACACAGGGCTTGGCAAGACAAGCTTGCCAAGAATCCCGTCAGGAAAACCAACGGTTTTCTAATAGACGGGAGTCCCGCCCGTGTGTACAGGGCTTCACTGTTTGTAAATTATGTTTGAAGGACATTGAGAGAAAACATGGACCAAGGGTATATACAGGCTACCAGTGCTGGCCTTTCCTAAAATGTTAGTTTGCTGGCTGTCCTGGTAATCCTCTAAAATCAGTGCCTTCTAAGTAACTGACCCAGAACAGGTATGCATATTAGAGGTTCTGACTTTAGTCATTAAGTATGTTTTCTGGAACCATGTTTAAAGATTTGCAATCCAGGGGATCCGTATAACAGCCAGGCATCTATTATTTTTAAAGAAAGTGGACAGCGTTGACAACCTGCATGCTTCCGTACAGGTACGCCTCTGCTCCATTTAAAAATACTAGTTTCTTGGCTGTGTGTTGTCTCTGACCCAGAAAAAGCATGCAGTAAATGAAAGTCAGTGAATAGATGGAAATTGAGCAAAGTCATAAACTTGACAGCCAAGTAACGAACATTTTTATATATTTACTTGTCTAGAAGATTGGTCACACAAACTGGAAGCTTATAGTGAAAAGGCAGTGATCTCCTCCTTCCTTTCTCGTCACGTAGCTTGACTGAGATGATCACACTGACTGAACTCTACACACACTGCCTTCTCTGCTAAATCTATTGTAGATATGTTGGACTTTACCTGTGCCCTAGTATTTAGTCCCTGGCTGTGTTTACTGCCACCTATTGGAATGTCAGACCCTGGACGCTGTGCCCATGAGTGCATGGTACAAAGGGCTGCACTGCTCCACCCAGCACAAAGGGCAAAGATCAGAATGGTTTATGTTTACAGGCAAACTGATTTATTACAAGTACAGCAGCTGTCCTGCGTGGTGCTGGGAGAGAATATAATACGGTAACTGTCATTAGAATCTAAGGGAAGGCTTTAGCTGCCATATGTTGGTAAACCATATCAAGCTGACAGAGCTCTTTGGATTAACATTTGTCTTGCAAACTATGATCACTAATTTTCAGAGCCTTTTGTGATGCAGAATAGGTGCAGGTACTCGCTCACCTCACCTCCTAAAGGTGGTCCCATTCACAAGAGTGTTTTGTAGCTCAAAGCTCATAGCTCCAAAACTCTCTACAAACAGAATCTCATTTAAATAAATCGTAGACGTTCATAGATGAGCGCTCAGGTGCTGGGAGCTCAGTGCCAAGCTGCTGGAGCTACTTTTGAGCAGGTTGGCCCTAAAGACCTCAAAGGCAACACCCTATAAACCCTCAAATCAAGTGTTTTTTCTTTTTTGTTTTGTTTTTTTATTCTCCCAGTGTTTTTTATGTGTTTTATCTTTTCTGCAACCACTGGGTCAAGGGAAAGAAAATCACACCAGTGGAACTATTGTGTTCTCCTGGTGGGAGGGGGGGGACTGTCCCCCCTGCGGGGAGCACACAGTGATTATTGCTAGGTGCTATAGCCACTGGTAATCGCATGCCAGAAATCTGACATACTGGTTGTACCCAAGTTGATCGATGGATCGACTTTGGGTACTATCAGCCTGCCCATAGATGGATCGAATGTCAGCCAGTCAGCTTTAGCCTGCAAATCTGGTCTCCTCCCCCCTAGTGCTTTATATTGGCTTAAACAAAAATTCCAGAAGCTTGAATGAAATTAAGTTTAAAAAAAAAAAGACCTGCGATGTCCTGAAACACACATCGTCCCACTCTCAGTCAGAGCTCACACTAATGGCTGCATGCACGGTAAACAAACACTCCTGGTGTGAATTGTCAAATGTAATATCATAGGGCTATAGTACACTGCATATATCAGTGCTGTTTTCATTCAATATGGAGCAAAGTCCACGCTTTCAAGGATGCAGGTAGTAAAAACCTCTTCACATGAACAAATCCTAAATATATATTGTAAACCATCACAAAAATGACATTTTAATGTATTCCTGTTCTTCCAATATGACCCCAAATGGGGAAATACAATGCATCAGTAAGAGGGTCCAGCATGCAATTAAAACTCAATAGCTAGGGGTTCCTGCCAGCCGCTGCCATCACTGCCAAGCCCAGAAATCCTCTTTTGAAATGGATGTGTTCATTGCTGGAGTGGGAATGCTGAATTACCCAGAACTTTATTATTTGGGTATAATGAATTTATAAGGCATTGTCACTTTGTGTGTTTTTTTTTTTTTTTCTTTTTTATATACCTTTTGACCATATTGGTATGAATGAGCAGTAGCAGTGGAGAGTAAAAACCTTTAGTGGGTATTGGTTAATGATGACCTAGTGTAGATATAATGTTCTTGTTGTCTTCTGCATCACTCTTGTTATATATATATATATATATATATATATATATATATATATATATATATATATATATAACCCTTTGTTTTTCATGTATCTGTGTCTTTCCTTTTAGCATGTGTGGGCTTCAAGATGGATCCCCTAAAGCATGGATGCCCAACCTTTTGAAGGCCGAGGGCCACTTAAGCGACTTGGTAACCAGTCGCGGGCCACAATGAGCGGAATGGTCCGTGTCCACTTTGCATATACAGAGTGGACACAGACCACTCTACTTTATGGGCCCTCTGATCCGATCAGATGGAAGGGGACGGATCCACTTCTGTTTTTTTTAGCAGATCGGATTGGTGGTAGGCGGGTGTAAACGGACACAAGTCTGTTTACATCTGCCGCTCCATAGAGGTGTATGGAGGGTCCGATTGGGTCGGACCGATCATGTGAAAGGGGCCCAAGACTGCTTTTACACTGCTGGTTTGTGGTTTACCCACGCCGCAGGTACAGTGCAGTGCACCTGTGGTTTTCCTGCGGGTTAGCTGCACTTTGCCATAGAATTCTATTATATCCTGCAGGTGTGGTGCACTTTCTGAAAGCGCCCCAACTCACAGGTAAAACCAGAAGTCTATGGCTCAGTGCAAGTGCGGATCAGTTTGAAAGCAGCCCAGTAACCACTGCAGAACAGATATGCACATATATACACTGATTTTAGTAAAAAACTTACCATTGATAAGTTTTCCATTCAGGTATCGCCAGCTGTTGCTATCCCAGGCAGAGCACATTTGGTATCACTCCGCATATTACAGGAGCCGGCGCTATACAGGAAGCATTGGCTTATGCGGCTCTGCTCTGCAGCCGCTTGCTTCCTCTATCGTCGGCTTCATTCACAACTCTGATGCTCTAGGATGGTGGGTCGGCAACCTGCAATCTGGGCTTGCCAACCCGCCATCCCAGGGCAGGAGGTCGCGGGCCACATCAGAGGGCTCCGTGGGCCACTGGGTTGGGCACCCTTGCCCTAAAGTGATAAATTTCAGCATATTCATCAATATGCTATCAAAGCAGTGCAATGATTCTAATGAGTTTCTTTTACCCCGAAACACCTTGGCTGTTTTTTAGTACAAATGAAGAATATTTGGACTCTTTTTGGTCTTGCATCTTCCATTTGTGCATGATTTTTTTTCTGTTAATCTGCTGGGATACTCACTGGAGGATAGCCTTGTCTTTTATAAGCAGCCTAACCTGAGCCAGGGAGCTCCTCAACTACTTTGTATGATTAGAGGAACTGAATTTATTAACTCTTGAGAAGATCAGATTAAGGGGCGAAATTATCAACATGTACAGAGGACACGGGGGCACTCTTTTTACGTCTAGAGGAAAAGAGATTTCATCTCCAAATACGGAAAGGTTTCTTTACAGTAAGAGCTGTGAAAATGTGGAATAGACTCCCTCCAGAGGTGGTTCTGGCCAGCTCAGTAGATTGCTTTAAGAAAGGCCTGGATACTTTCCTAAATATACATAATATAACTGGATACTAACATTTATAGGTAAAGTTGATCCAGGGAAAATCCGATTGCCTCTCGGGGGATCAGGAAGGAATTTTTTTCCCTGCTGTAGCAAATTGGATCATGCTCTGCTGGGGTTTTTTGCATTCCTCCTGGATCAACTGTGGGTACAGAATTGGGTATTTTGGATTGTACAATTTTTTTTTTTTTTTTTTTTTTTTTTAATGGTTTAACTAGATGTCTTTTTTTCAACCTGACTAACTATATAACCATGTATGAATTTGCATCAAATCCCAGCGCATTTTGGATGCTTTTTTTTTTTTTTTTCTTTGGTGTTAGGAAAATAGCAGGGATGGGTATCATCGCAGTACCAGGGAGACCTTCAGCGCTGTTAACTGTATACCTAGTATTGAGTACAGTATAACACATGGGGCTGTGCCTTTTGTGGTTATAAAGGTGCAGTCTACCCAAAACTAGTACAGTGGGGCAAAAAAGTATTTAGTCAGCCACCAATTGTGCAAGTTCTCCCACTTATAAAGATGAGAGAGGCCTGTAATTGTCATCACAGGTATACCTCAACTATAAGAGACAAAATGTGGAAACAAATCCAGACAATCACATTGTCTGTCTGTCTGATTTGGAAATAATTTTTTTTGTTGCACATTATGGTGGAAAATAAATAAGTATTTGGTCAATATCAAAAGTTCATCTCAATACTTTGTTATATATCCTTTGTTGGCAATGACAGAGGTCAAATGTTTTCTGTAAGTCTTCACCAGGTTGTCACACACTGTTGCTGGTATGTTGGCCCATTCCTCCATGCAGATCTCCTCTAGAGCAGTGATGTTTTGGGGCTGTCGCTGGGCAACACAGACTTTCAACTCCCTCCAAAGGTTTTCTATGGGGTTGAGATCTGGAGACTGGCTAGGCCACTCCAGGACCTTGAAATGCTTCTTGCGAAGCCACTCCTTCGTTGCCCGGGCAGTGTGTTTGGGATCATTGTCATGCTGAAAGACCCAGCCACATTTCATCATCAATGCCCTTGCTGATGGGAGGAGGTTTGCACTCAAAATCTCACGATACATGGCCCCGTTCATTCTTTCATGTACACGGATCAGTCGTCCTGTTCCCTTTGCAGAGAAACAGCCCCAAAGCATGATGTTGCCACCCCCATGCTTCACAGTAGGTATGGTGTTCTTTGGTTGCAACTCGGCATTCTCTCTCCTTCAAACACGACAAGTTGTGTTTCTACCTAACAGTTCTACTTTGGTTTCATCTGACCATATGACATTTTCCCAATCCTCTTTTGGATCATCCAAATGCTCTCTAGCAAACCTCAGACGGGCCCGGACATGTACTGGCTTAAGCAGGGGGACACGTCTGGCATTGCAGGATCTGAGTCCCTGGCGGTGTAGTGTTTTAATGATGGTAGCCTTTGTTACGTTGGTCCCAGATCTCTGCAGGTCATTCACTAGGTCCCCCCGTGTGGTTCTGGGATTTTTGCTCACCGTTCTTGCCATCATTTTGACCCCACGGGGTGAGATCTTGCGTGGAGCCCCAGATCGAGGGAGATTATCAGTGGTCTTGTATGTCTTCCATTTTCTAATTATTGCTCCCACAGTTGATTTCTTCACACCAAGCTGCTTGCCTATTGCAGATTCAGTCTTCCCAGCCTGGTGCAGGTCTACAATTTTGTTTCTGGTGTCCTTCAACAGCTCTTTGGTCTTCACCATAGTGGAGTTTGAAGTGTGACTGTTTGAGGTTGTGGACAGGTGTCTTTTATACTGATAACAAGTTCAAACAGGTGCCATTAATACAGGTAATGAGTGGAGGACAGAGGAGCCTCTGAGGCCTGGTTTACACTGGGGCGACAAACGCTCCGACATTGGGAGCTCATGTTGCATGACGTGTGAAAATCAATGTTTCCCTATGGGAGCCATCTTAACTGGTCTGACACATGTCGGTCCGACTTTGAGAATGCTCCCTGTACTACTTTGGTCCGACTTTGATCCGACTTCAGCCCATTGACTATCATTGAAGTCGGATCAAAGTCGGACCGCAGTCTTGCATGATCCGACTTTGGCATGCGACTTGTGCTGTGCTGCTCTTGAGGGGGAACTCCAGGCCAAATTTTAAATAAAAAACCGGCATGGGTTCCCCCTCCAGGAGCATACCAGGCCCTTGGGTCTGGTCTGGATTTGAAGGGGCGCCCCTACGCCGAAAAAACTGTGTGGGGGTCCCCCCCAAAATCCAAACCAGACCCTTATCCGAGCACGCAACCTGACAGGCCGCAGGGGAAGAGGGGGGATGAGAGAGCGGCCCCCCCTCCCTCCTGAACCGTACCAGGCCGCATGCCCTCAACATGGGGGAGTTTGGTGCTCTGGGGCAGGGAGGCGACCTGCGGCCCCCCCCCACCCCAGAGCACCCTGCCCCCATGCTGATGAGGACAGGGCCTCTTCCCGACAACCCTGGCCGTTGGTTGTCGGGGTCTGCGGGCGGGGGGCTTATCGGAATCCGGGAGCCCCCTTCAATAAGGGGGCCCCCGGATCCCGGCCCCCCCACCCTATGTGAATGAGTATGGGGTACATCGTACCCCTACCCATTCACCTCGTGGAAAAAAATTGCAATAAAAAAACCACACAGCTTTTTTAAGTATTTTATTGCACAGCTCCGGGGGTCTTCTTCCGACTTCGGGGGTCTCCGGTGTCGTCGCCGCGCTCTCCGGTTCTTTCTTCTGCCGGGCCACCGCTAACTTCTTTAGCTCTTTTGCTAGCGGAGGCCCGGTCTTCTCCGTCGCCTTCTTCTTCTCCCGCTTCTTTCTTCTGCCGGCCCCTCCACTAACTTCAGCTCTTTTGCTAGTGGAGGGGCCGGTCTTCCTGTCGCCGCCGTCGCCTCTTCTTCTCTCTTCTCCTCCTCGATGTTGACGCGTCGCTTCCTCCCGCTGTAATACTGGCTCTCCGCTCCGCATTAATATAGGCTTCTCATGATGTCAGTCACATGTTCCCATGACGTCACAGTCACATGCTCCGGGGCCATGTGCCCCGGAACATGTGACTGTGACGTCATGAGAAGCCTATATTAATGCGGAGCGGACAGCCAGTATTACAGCGGGAGGAAGCGACGCGTCAACATCGAGGAGGAGAATAGAGAAAGCGACGGCGACGGGAAGACCGGCCCCTCCACTAGCAAAAGCGCTAAAGAAGTTAGTGGAGGGGCCGGCAGAAGAAAGAAGCGGGAGAAGAAGAAGGCGACGGAGAAGACCGGGCCTCCGCTAGCAAAAGAGCTAAAGAAGTTAGCGGTGGCCCGGCAGAAGAAAGAACTGGAGAGCGCGGCGACGACACCGGAGACCCCCGAAGTCGGAAGACCCCCGGAGCTGTGCAATAAAATACTTTAAAAAGCTGTGTGGTTTTTTTATTGCAATTTTTTTCCACCAGGTGAATGGGTAGGGGTACGATGTACCCCATACTCATTCACATAGGGTGGGGGGCCGGGATCCGGGGGCCCCCTTATTGAAGGGGGCTCCCGGATTCCGATAAGCCCCCCGCCCGCAGACCCCGACAACCAACGGCCAGGGTTGTCGGGAAGAGGCCCTGTCCTGGGGGCAGGGTGCTCTGGGGTGGGGGGCCGCAGGTCGCCCCCCTGCCCCAGAGCACCAAACCCCCCCATGTTGAGGGCATGCGGCCTGGTACGGTTCAGGAGGGAGGGGGGCCGCTCTCTCGTCCCCCCCTCTTCCCCTGCGGCCTGCCAGGTTGCGTGCTCGGATAAGGGTCTGGTTTGGATTTTGGGGGGACCCCCACAACGTTTTTTCGGCGTAGGGGCACCCCTTCAAATCCAGACCAGACCCAAGGGCCTGGTATGCTCCTGGAGGGGGAACCCATGCCGGTTTTTTATTTAAAATTTGGCCTGGAGTTCCCCCTCAAGATTCATACCAAACACAGTGCCTGCTATTGGCGGGGATCCAAGTTGGATCCCCGTTCATTGAAAGTCGGACATATGTCGGCTTCATGTCGCAGGGCAAAGTCGGATCCAAAGTGGGACAGATGTTGTGTCGCACTAGTGTGAACCCAGCCTCAAGGCTGGGTTCACACTATACGACACGGCATTCATCCGACTTTTTTATCCTACTTTGCTCTGCGACATCAGTCCTACATTGATCCTACATTGGTCCGACATCCATCCGACATTCATGAACAGGATACTACTTTGATCCGACATTGTGCTAGTCTGACTTGTCCTTTGACCAATCAAAACAATCCCAGGGTGAGATAAATTCCTTTTACTGCTGCTGTAATCACCATGTCGGATTGTCAAATGTCGGATGGTTAGGACAAGGATCCTACTTTGATCCGACTTCAATGATGTTCAATGGGCTGAAGTAGGATCAAAGTCGGACAGAAGTAGTACAGGGAGCATTTTTAATGTCGGAGCGACTTGTGTCGGACCAGTTAAGACGGCTCTCATAGGGAATCATTGATTTTCACACGTCATGCGACATGAGCTCCTAATGTCGGAGCGTTTGTCGGACAAGTGTGAACCAGGCCTCAAGAAGATACAGGTCTGTGAGAGCCAGAAATCTTGCTTGTTTGTAGGTGACCAAATACTTATTTTCCACTATAATTTGCAAATAAATTCTTTCCAAATCGGACAATGTGATTGTCTGGATTTGTTTCCACATTTTGTCTCTCATAGTTGATGTATACCTGTGATGACAATTACAGGCCTCTCTCATCTTTCTAAGTGGGAGAACTTGCACAATTGGTGGCTGACTAAATACTTTTTTTCCCCACTGTATGTACTGCCATTGCCAAAAGTTTTGAGAATGACACAGATATTAATTTTCACAAAGTCTGCTGCTTCAGTGTTTTTACATCCTTTTTGTCACATGTTACTATGGTATACTGAAGTATTAATTACAAGCATTTTATAAGTGTCAAAAGATTTTGACAATTACATTATGTTTATGCAAAAAGTCAATATTTGCAGTGTTGACACTTCTTTTTCAAGACCTCTGCAATTTTCCCTGGCATGCTGTCAATCAACATCTGGGTCACATCATGACTGATGGCAGCCCATTCTTACATAATCAATGCTTGGAGTTTTGTCAGAATTTGTGTTTTTTTTTTTTTTCTTTGTTTGTTTTTTTGTTCACTTGCCTCTTGAGAATTGACCAAGTTCTCAATGGGATTAATGTCTGGGGAGTTTCATGGCCATGGACCCAAAATGGCGTTGTTTGTTTGTTCCTGAAGCCACTTAGTTATCACTTTTGCCTTATGGTAAGGTGCTCCATCATGCTGGAAAAGGCATTGTTCATCACCAAACTGTTCTTGGATGGTTGGGAGAAGTTGCTCTCGGAATATGTTTTTTGTACCATTCTTTATTCATGGCTGTGCTGTGTTCTTAGGCAAAATTGTGAGTGAGCCCGTTCCCTTGACTGAGAAGCAACCCCACACATGAATGGCCTCAGGATGCTTTACTGTTGGCATGACACAGGACTGATGGTAGCGCTCACCTTTTCTTCTCCGGGCAAGGTTTTTTTTTCCCCCTGATGCCTCAAACAATGAGAAAGGGGATTCATCAATGAAAATTACTTTACCCCAGTCCTCAGCAATCCAAACACTGTACCTTTTGCAGAATATCAGTCTGCCCCTGATGTTTTCCCTAGAGAGAAGTGGCTTCTTTGCTGCCCTTCTTGACACCAGGCTATCCTCCAAAAGTCTTCACCTCCCTGTGCCTGCAGATGCACTCCCACCTGCCTGCTGCCATTCCTGAGCAAGCTCTGCACTGGTGGTGCCCCGATCCCGCAGCTGCATCAACTGTAGGTGATGTCACTGGCTCTTGCTGGACTTTCTTGGGTGCCCTGAAGTCTTCACAAATGCAGCAGAAATTTTTTTTATGGGATTAAGTTAATTTTCATGGCAAAGAGGGACATTGCAATTCATCTGATCACTCTTCATAACATTCTGAAGTATATGCAAACTTGCCATAATAAAATCTGAAGCAGCAGACTTTGCGAAATTTAATATTTGTGTCATTCTCAAAACGTTTGGCCACGGCTGTAGGTTTTTGTTGGATAATGGGGGCTTCTAGCCCAATTATTATTTTATTCAGATGCTAAAAATACAAACAAATCATGGTGCAGAAAAATAGAAAAGTTTTCCATATCTCACCATTGATTTATTTGGTAAAGTACACTCAGCTAAAAGGTCTGTTCAACGTAGTAGTCTTTATTGATGAGAAGGTGTGGTGGTGGGTATGTAATCTCGCTCTTGGGTTTTTCAAATAAGTAGCTCTAACCTTTTTTTATCCTCCTCCTTATCCTCTTTTTTTAGGGTGCACTCACACTGGGCACAGTTGAACTGATTTGCGCCCGAGTTTCATTGTCCATCTTCCCCTCCTCCCCTGGGAATGGTGTGCTTAAAGCGGTAGTAAACTGCTGGGTGTTTTTTTTTTTTTTTTTAAACCTGCAAGAAAATGTCATAATGTGCTAGTATGCATCACATACTAGCACATTGTGTGAAACCTACCTTAGAACGAAGCCCTCCAGCGGCGCGCTGTCATCGTGGAAGGAGCTTCCATGTTCAGTAAATATCTCCTAAACGGTGTACGCTTAGAATATATTTACAGAACGTATAGGTAAGCCTTTTTATAGGCTTTCCTATAGGTAAAAATCATGCATGGGAGTTTACTCCCACTTTAACTGTTCCCTGGCACGATTCGGAGCACTGACGCAACACTAGGAGGGTGAATCGTGCCCAGGCTTGGTTAAAACTGCTAGTGTGGGTCTACCCTTAAACTGTATAAATCAATTATATTAATTTATAACTGTTAAAACATTTTTCTACTTTGTAATTTATTTATTTTTATTTATTTTTTACTGTTACATTATTAGGCCTCATGCATGCAGCCCGTAGAAGCAACTCTGTTACCCAAATGTGCATGGATACATAGGCTATTTACAGGCATATTTGTAGAGAATCGCTTTACAGGCTGAAAAAAAAGTCACAAGTGTGTTTTTTGATGTGAGCTTTCAGACAGAAAAAATGTACAACGTGCCTAAATGTGGCGGTTAGGCACATTAAGCATTTTTAATTATGCATTTTTCTAGTGTTTTTGGAAAAATACTTATGCGTCTAAACACATGTACAATCTGCTCCATAGGAGTGTTTGTTTTTTTTTTGTTTGTTTTTCTTCCAGCTGCTTTTTTCTGCTTGCAATTCTACCATTTTTATTTTATTTTTTCTACTGCCTAGTGGGCAAGCACCCTACGTATGAACAGGAGCTGTGGAGAATAACAACCTTTATGTGGGAATTGGGTAATGATGACATGCAGTAGATTCTTGTCTTCTTTGTCTCCATAGTTCTCAGCATTTGATTTAACTTTGTCTTTCCTCTAGAAAATGTCTGGGCTCCATGACAGATCCCCTGTCCTTACATTTTAGCATGTTCACTGACATGATGACAAAGCAGTGCGATGACACACAGTGTAAGAAGTGGTTGCCTCTTGTCAACAGTTTGCAAGCCATTGGCACGTATGCCCAAACCGAGCTTGGCCATGGTTAGTGTTTGTGTTAGAAGGATGGCAGTGATGGCAATACCAGGGAGACCTGCAGCTCTATTAAATCTTTACCTAGTTACTAGTGCAACATACCCATGGGGCTGTGGTATCTGCAGCCGGATTGACTTCATGTGATGGTTAAAGTTCATATGTAACATTGTAGAACAAATGCGTATGTTCCTGAGCTTAGGACCTCAATTGAATGATGAGCTGCAGCCCCCCTAATAGGATTCTAAAAAGGATCTGAATGATTGGAAAATTTATATGGTGGGGTATGGCGCTGCTCGTTCATAAAATAACTCAAAAATGTAGGAAGATAAAGGACTAAATGAGCAAACAAACTATATATATATATATATATATATAGTGTGTGTGTGTGTGTGTGTGTATGCGTGCGACACAAAATATATTGAATATAGCCTTAGTAGCAAGGGAGTTGCATATAAAACTATACCTGTGAGTACACTATAGTGCAATGTGTTCACTAATAAATGTGCAAGAAAAAAATAAATAAATAAAAATTACATATATATATATATATATATATATATATATATAAAATATATACACACATATGTATGTATGTAATTTTTTTTCTTGCACATTTATTAGTGAACACATTGCACTATAGTGTACTCACAGGTATAGTTTTATATGTAACTCCCTTGCTACTAAGGGTATATTCAATATATTTTGTGTCACAGCACGTGTATATATATATATATATATATATATATATATTTGTTTGCTCATTAGTCCTTTTATCTTCCTACATTTTTGAGTCATATGTAACATTGTTTCTAGACCTAAAGCCCAATTGTAGTTTCAGTTACAATGATATAAATAAAATCCAGGTGCAATAAAATGCTAACTTTTTAATGTCTCATTTCTTTGGGGGAGGGCAGCAGCCTCTCTGACTTGGCACAGAGTGGGCAATTGGGATTACTTGCTGTCCCTGCAATACAGTTCATAATTTGCACATCACATCCAGTGGTCAGACTGCTAGTATCTGAATGAATTGAGCTATTTAACTCCGTGCACTCATTTGTGCCCATTGTTTAGGGTGGTTTGGCAGGGATCAAAACTACGTGCCAAGCTCCACTGCTCCATATTATAACTGTAGCATGAACAAGACCATTAGCTCTTCTCTTGAACAAAAGAGATGTCATCTTAAATTTATTGGTATAGAAGGTGAGTAATAAAAATTGGGTTTATGAATTTTATCTACCGGCATAAAAAGACCCTGCCACTATCGCTGGTGCAATGCTTTACAGGCTCCCATTTTTTTTTTTTTTTTTTTTTTTTTTTTTTTTTTTTTTTTTTTTTTTATAAATGCACATATTTTACCTACAAAGAAATGTGCATTTATTATTTGTTGCTAAAAAGTGAACTTATCCTTTTTAAATGTAAAAGCCTCCCTTTTTTACACATCCATAAAACACTAAGATTGCTGCTGGGTGCCATCATCCTGTATGAAAATGTCAGCAGTCCTAGCAGATTTAGAGATGTCACTTAAAGGGTCACTTTAATTCACAGGCCCCTGTGAATGAGTGACACGGCTGGGCAGGGAAAGGGAGCCGCTCAGGTGTAGATTTCCTCCAAATAAATACCTCCTCCCAGCAACCATGGGTGCAAGAAATGCAAATATAAGTAAGGCAGGAGAAAGAAGATCTTCTGGACAGCAGCACTCCAAATAAAAGCCTTCATTTCATAAAATCCAGGAATCCAAAACACACACACTGCAGATCACAGCACACTGGTCAAACTGGCTGACACGTTTCACACTGTACTACTGCTTAATCATAGCTGACACGGCTGGGCAGGCGGAGCCCCACTCGGCCACAGTTTTTTTTTTTTTTTTTTTTTTTTTTCTTGATGGCAACCAGGAGGGAGAAGATCCCTGCTAGCTGTCAGAATGGGTGTAACAGGTTACAAAAGGTGAAATTATCCTTTTGTATAACTTAAAACATAAAATATTATTGAAAGAGTGTTGTTGAAACAAATGGTCTGGTGACAGGGTCTCTTTAATTTGGAATGCTTCTGGCATGCCCTCAACAGATACAGAATTAACTGATAGTATACCGACACTCCCCCATCCACTATCACTTCCTTTCCTATTGCATGTCTAATTCTAAAATGAGAACCTGTCATTGTCTTAACCATGTTGCACAGTGCCGCTTTGTCTAACTACCTACAAAGTAGGAATTATTAATATGTGGAGGCACTCCCAAGATCGGTGATCCCATCCCTTAATTGTCTTTATTCATACAATTATATGAGGTCTTCACGGATCACATGCCTTCATCTTTGGGAGAATTCACAGCACTGTGGTATGTGTATTGCCATGCATTACAGTAAAACTCCAATATCACTGCATGTTGCCACAATGCAAGTGCAAATGGTTCTCAAGTTTATCACTGTAGCTTTATAGCAGCCTCTAGCATAGGTGGTGCAGACTAGAGAAGGTCAGGTCCTGCTTCCCAGCTGTATGCAAAGCAATACGCTGGTTCACAAGGTGGCCTTTCTGCTTTGACAACTTTGCTATCAAGTTTTGTCCAGTCCAGCTTAAGCTTTTAAAAAGTGCAAAAAAAAACAACGAATTGTGTGGTTTTAGAATGGTTAAGGCTCCATTCACACCTGAGCATAGCGCAGTAAGGTGTGTGTGTGTTTGTGTTTTTTTTTGTTTTTTTTAGTGGAGCGGTTCATGTAAATGCTCCTCCCTCTGCTCTGAAAGCACTCCAAAGAAGCTTGTGTACTAATTCTTGGCACAGAGCCCTATTCACTTGAATGGGACACACTCTGTGGCTGTACTGCCCACTAAAGCCACAGGGAGTGTAGTTTTTGTCATGGCCTGTGTACAGCTCTGAGCAGCTGCATTTTTCTTATTTAGTTGGACAGTCAGGGGCAGTAAAGCTGCAGCTCAACTATCTGCTTTTACCACTTCAATTTTAATGAGCCCTAACAGTGCATGTTTGTTTGACTACCAGGTAGGGCTCAGATAAATATTATGCTTGCAACACATTTTAAGTCCTACACAATGCCCTTAGCCATCAGTTGCAGCAGAGATTTAGGAATGCACACCTGTGTACTTTCCTAATTCTTACACTATGTTGTCCGACAATGTTATCCTAGCGTTTTAGTCTTAGAAGTTTAATTTTGGGTGCTCGGTTGCAACAGGAGAGCTCATACTTGCAAAGAATTTTTTTAGGTGTTTATCTTAGGAAAAATAAAGTTACATTTACTGCTTACATGATTTTAGTTTATTTTTTCTGATTAGTTAATAATTTAAATAATTTGCATAATCCTGAAACACAGAAACCTTTTTGTTTTAGTTGGATACCGGTAATTGATTATTTTCAAGGCTGTAGCATGTATTTACATGGCTTGTTTGGCTGCTTGCTGATATCAAAACAACCCTGCCTTAAATACGCAGAATTATTCATGGGCAGTTTCTGTGATTTAAAAAAAAAATGGAAAAACTGAAATAAAATCTTATATTGTGCGTGGACATGGTTTTAACCAACGTCATGGCTAAAACGTTTTGGATTATAACTGTGCTGCCAAAACTACTTTTTGTCCTCCTTTACTGATGAGGTCTGAGTTGTTGACCCAATTTTGGATCTGCATCACTTTCTAGTAGTGTTTCTCAACTCCAGTCCTCAGGGCACCCCCAACAGGTCATGTTTTCAGGATTTCCCTCAAATGAAACGGCTGTGGTAATTACTAAGGCAGTGAAACTGATCAAATCACCTGTGCAAAATAATTGAAGGCCTGAAAACATGACCTGTTGGGGCGCCTTGAGAACTAGAGTTGAGAAGCACTGTTCTAGTAGGCTGCTAGACGATTGTGGTCTGCATGTAAATTCAATCTATTTTTCACAGAAATCAATTCACTTACAATAATATCTTTTTCTTCTTCTTCTTTTTTTCATCTTTTCCTCCTGATGTAATCACCTTTCCCTTCACCACCAAATTTTAACCCCTCTCCAAATCTTCACTACTACTAATCCTTATCTGATGTTTACATCCCTGTCCTACATTTTACCCCCTGCTCCATCCTACTCGTCCTCCTCTCACAGCTTTGTACACCGGGGCCGCCCTGAGCCCCTTGATCTTCACTTGGGCATGTTTTTGCCCACTCTGCTAAACCAGGCCACTCCCGAACAGCAGGACCGTTTCTTCATGCCTGCCTGGAACTTGGAGATCATTGGGACATACGCTCAGACTGAAATGGGACATGGTAACTTTTTTTATTATATATTTTTTATTTTACCGAAGGCTTGCCTATTATGGTATACAGTATATTTTACCATCAACAAGTTTCTAGCCTTGGAGTAGAGCTAGTATAGGGATAGTTGACCTGCAGGTCTCTCTGGGAATAGTCATTACACTGTAATGTCCTCCTTATTTCGGATGTGTGTGGGGGTGTTGTGTTTAATTTTTAGTTCATGGTTCTTTTCTTTCTATCTCTTAAGGAACCCACCTCCGAGGACTGGAGACGACGGCCACATATGACCCATCTACACAGGAGTTTATACTGAATAGTCCCACTGTGACCTCTATCAAGTGGTGGCCTGGAGGGTGTAAGCAACTGCATGAAGTAGAGAACACAAGATTGTTCAATATAGGATTTAGATTAGTAAAATTCTGCAAAAGGGGTTTAAAAAAAGGGAGTTACATCAGGTAGCTAAGAAAAATGATGCTAAAAGCCACTCTGTTGCTTAAAAAAAAAAAAAAAAAGCCTGTAAATTACATAATACTTACCAGTTCTGCCACCATTTTTTCCAATGTTTGTTGCAGTCCATAAGGGAGTGTGCAGCAGGGAAACCTACAGGGGTTGGACAAAATTATGGAAACCAGTATGATAAAAGAACAAAATCCATTACCTAATATGGTATTGGACCGCCTTTGGCATCCAAGACGGCCTAAATTTTCCTGGGAATTGACAAATCTAATGCCGCGTACACACGACCATTTTTCTCGTCGGGAAAAATTACATTTTTTCTCTTTGACGAGAAAAACGACTGTGTGGGAGCTTTTGGTCATTTTTTCCGACGAGAAAAACGTCATTAATCACGACGAGAAAAATTAGAACATGCTGTAGACCAAGAGAAAAAATGACGGGAAAAACTGACGTTTTTCTCGACGGTAATTTCACCGTCGAGAAAATCGATCGTATGTACGCGGCATCAGTCTTGGATGGTGGATAAGGGAATGCTAAAATCTGGGTCACAATCCTGCGCAATGTCCTGTAGTCTCTTTCGGTCAATTGACCAAGCTTATGCTTATGACGCTTTCCTGGAAGCTGTATATGCCATCATAACCTTTTGATACTGTACCTCGCAGCACTGCAAATCGGCAACTTCAGTCACAGAGGCACCAACAATTTGCCCTCTTTGAAACTCCGTAAGCTCTGACATGACTCCATATTTCTAGCAGCGCACGCAGTGAGTGACGAAAGTGAGGCTTCCCACCTGTTAGCTAGGTGTCTCTTCACACAGAGGAAGGAAAAGAATGTTACGTCACTTCCGCTTTCAACGCAAAACATGTTGGCACTTTCACACCTGCAAATTATGTAGTGTTTTTATATATTTTTTTCCAACCCCTGTAGATATCCGACACATCCAGAAGTGTCAGATTCCAAAGTTTCCACTAGTGGGTATAGCTTTGCAAGAGAGCAAAGGCTGGGATCATCAGCAGCAGGCCATACTCTGCAATACCCGGCCATACTCTGCAATACCCTGCCATATTCTGCCATGCTCGGCGATACTCAGCCTCTCTATGTGGCCAGGCTGTGGAAAAGTCTCCCACATGTGGTATCACCGTACTGAGGAGGAGTAGGAGAATCTATTTTGGGGTGTCATTTTTGGTATGTACATGCTACGTGTTCGAAATATTGTATGAATGGACGACTCTGGTGCTTCAGGGCCTTCAAAAGTGTAAGAGGTAGTCAGGAAATTAGATGTGTAATTTATGCTCCTAGAACGCCTGAAGGTGCTCCCTGCATGTTGGGCCTCTCTATGTGTGTGTAAAAGTCTCACACATGTGGCATCGCCATACTCAGGAGTAATAGCAGAATGTGTTTTGGGGTGTAATTTGTGGTATGCATATGCTGTGTGTATTGCTAATATGACAATTTTGTGAAAAACAAAAATCTTGATTTTGCAAAGAATTGTGGGAAAAAATACAACTGCAAAAAACTCACAATGCCTCTTTCTAAATACCTTGGAATGTCTCCCCCCTGTTATGCTGCTCTCTGCACCCTGTACTGGTGCTGTACTGTGTGGGGGTGCTTGGGGGTCGCTCTGGCCCAGCGGGGGCGCTCATGTCTGTTAGTGAACTCTGGGAAGTGTTCTGGTGTGTGAGTGTGGGGACTTATTGCGTGCGCCATTAGCGCTGTATTGTGAATTGGAATTGGGCCATCTTGCCGTGGTTCAATGGCACAGTTATACATGCGGTCGGCTGCCATTTTCTTGAAGCTGTGGCGCTTTCGGTTTCGGCCTCTAGCGGTGCTGCTGCGGCGCGAATCTCCTCACAGATTCTTCACACTCTCCTCAGGCTTCACTCGCGCTGCAGCGCGGTTTCATACAGCGCAACTGAGCGATCCTTAAGGGTTGGTGAGTCCTCCCGCGTATCCCCGCCTCAGCGCAGCCAGTGGGTGGACTGTATTATTCACTATCATAGTGTATAAGGTCTCAGAGGGTGGCAGTATGGAGTCTGGTTCACCTGCTTCTCCACACTTGCCGGAGGCAACTGGCAGTGCTCCTGCACCTGCGATCACTATGGACCAGTTGTCGTCAGTCCTGGAATCATTCCTTTTTAGAATGGAAGCAGTGTGCAAGCGCAAGGGAGCTGTAAAGCGCCCCCTCCCCACACATTCTTCTGTAGGGGAGTGCTCTGTCTCAGATATGGGCCTAGCTACTGCTGCTCAGGACCCTAGCTCTGAGGATTTTGATGCTTTTGGACAGGACATTCCTTGTGAGGAAGACCCCAGTTCTGAACCAGTAACTGACAGGGTGCTTGTAAGTGAACTCATTGATGCTGTGAGGGGCACTCTCAAGCTGAATGTTGAGGCTGAGGAACCTCAGGTGGAAGCTGTCTTCTTTGGTTCCTTTAAAGCCGTTTCTTCAAAAAAGTTTTTTCCATATGTGCCTTTTTTTTTTTTTTGATACATTCATTGACCAAGTCTGGGATAAGCCGCAGAAGACTTTGACGGTCCCACGGCGCCTAGCCTTAAGGTGTACCCCTTTGAGGAGGACCTGGTTAAGAAGTGGGCTCTCCCCCAGTGGTCGACCTCCCGGTCGCCTGTTTGAATAAGGCTACCACGCTCCCAATGGAAGGGACTCCTGCATTTAAGGATCCCACTGACAGGAGGTCAGAAGTGGTAAGTAGAACTATGTTTGCCTTATTGGGGTCTGCCTTACGCCCTATAATGGCGGCGACACTTGTGTCTCAGACACTCACAGGATGGGCAAAGATTTTGCACCAGACCAATGCAGGAGCATAATCTCCCTCCTGAGACCATTGCCCATTGCCCAACTTGTGCAGGGTTTAGTCTATGTGTGCGATGCCACTTTGGATGCGGCCCCTCTAATATCCGGGGCCTCTATCTCTGCTGTGGTGGTGCGTCGCCTTATCTGGCTGAAATGCTGGTCGGCCGACCTAGCTTCCAAAAAGCTCCTGGCTGTCTTGCCCTTTAAGGGCGGTAGACTGTTTGGGGCCGCCCTGGATGAAATTATTAAGGATGTCACAGGAGGTAAGAGCACCTTCCTTCCTCAGTCTGATAAGGGAAAGGAGCCCCACCGCAGGCCGGGCCTTTCCTTTCCGGCGAACAAGACGTTTTTTTTCGTCCGTCAGATTCCACGGCTAAGCCCGCCCTGACTGAAAAAAGTGCGGCTGGGGGACAAAGGCGTCCCTGGGTGCGTAAGCCTACCAAGCAAGCTCCCAAGCCCACCACCGCATGAAGTCTTGTCCCTGCCCGACTCTGGGGTGGGGGGACGTCTTTGCAGGTTCACGGTGCGGTGGACCTCCCGGTTCTCCGACCGGTGGGTGTGCGAGGTGGTCACCTCGGGATACAGAATAGAGTTCCGCTCGTGACCCCCAAACAGGTTCTTGCCCTCGAACCTCCCTCTCCTTCCTGCCCGCCGGGCGGCCCTCTTGGGGGGCCGTACAGGATTTGCTCAGGTGCGGAGTAATTGTGTCGGTTCCGTCACGAGAGGTTTCAGGGGTTTTACTCGAACCTGTTTGTTGTCCCGAAGAAGGACGGGGTCCGGCCAATCCTGGACCTCAAGGCCCTGAATGCCTATGTGAAGGTACTAAAATTCCGGATGGAATCCATTCGCACAGTGATTGCGACACTCCACCAAGGGGATTTTTCGGTGTCCTTGGATATCGAGGACGCTTACTTGCACATTCCAATCTGCGCAAGTCACCAGAGGTTTCTGTGCTTTTACCATAGGCGAAGTCCACTATCAGTTCGTGGCTCTTCCCTTCGGCCTACCATCGGAGCCCCGGGTTTTCACCAAAGTGCTTGCCCCGGTTCTAGCTTTGCTGAGACAGTGAGGAATTGTTATCGTGGGCTATCTGAACAATCTCCTAAGAGCAGAAAATGGCTCAAAATTGGAGGAAAATGAGACCATAGTCAGTCAGACCCTCCGGGACTTCGGGTGGCTTCTGAACATGCAGAAGTCGGTTCTAGTCCCGACTCAATGATTGGAGTATCTGGATCTGATCCTGGACACTTCGGCAGCGAAGGTGTTTCTACCCTCAGAAGTTACTGACACTTCAGTCGGGAGTGCGGGTTCTGACGTCCCGAAAATGGTCGTCAATTTGTTTCTGCATGAGAGTCCTGGGACTAATGGTGGCCTCCTTCGAGGCCGTTCCGTATGCCCAATCAAATACTCGGGCATTGCAGAAGGGAATTCTGTCTGTTTGGGACAAGTCCCCATTGTCATTGGATCTTCAGATCCAGGTGAGTCACTCTGTCAAGGCGTCCCTGACTTGGTGGCTGAGATCCCCGGCTCTTCGGGCCGGGAAGTCGTTCCTCCCCATCCAGTGGACGGTGATCACGACGGATGCCAGCCTGAGGGGCTGGGGAGGAGTTTGGGGAGTCCTGTCAGCTCAAGGGCTCTGGACGAATCTCGTCTACCAATCAACGTCCTGGAATTGCGGGCGATCAGACTGTGTCTCTCCGCGTGGCCGAAGAGGTTACAGGGCCGCTCGATCAGAATTCAGTCGGACAACGCCACGGGCCAACCATTAGGGGGGCACTCGAAGCTCGGCTGCGGCATCCGAGGTCGCCCACATCCTAAGGTGGGCGGAAAAAAGCGTGCCGGCGCTGTCGGCCGTATACATTCCGGGCGTAGAAAACTAGCAGGTGGACTATCTGAATCGCCAGTCCCTGGACCAGAGGGAGTGGTCCTTGCATCCGGAGGTGTTTCAACTCCTTTGTCAGCGGTGGGGCACACAGGATGTGGACCTGATGGCATCTCGACTCAATCGCAAGGTGTCGAGGTTTGTGGCCAGGTCCAGGGACCCCTGGGCGGATGCCTTGGACGCGTTGGTGGCCCCGTGGGGTCAGTATCGCTTAATGTATGCTTACCCTCCACTGCAGTTGATTCCTCGTCTGTTGCGCAGGGTAGCGGTCGAGGGCATTCCGGTGATGCTCATTGCCCCGGACTGGCATCGGCATCGATGGTACGCCGACTTGGTACGTCCCTTGGTGCCTGCCCTTGAGGGAGGACCTTCTGTCTCAAGGTCCTATCTTTCATCCTGCTTTACAGTCTCTGGCTTTAACGGCATGGCTATTGACAGGTACCGAAGGACCGAGGCCTGTCGGATTCGGTAATTTCAACCATGCTTAGGGCACGGAAGTCTTCTAGAAAGATATATCACCGTACCTGGAGAGCTTACATCGCTATGTGCGAAGAGCTAGACAGGCATCCACGGACGTACTCTGTCCCCAGAATCCTGCGGTTCTTGCAGCGTGGTGTGGCCCAAAGGCTGGCTTTGAGCACAATTAAGGGTTGGATTTCGGCCTTGGCCGTTTTCTTTCAAAGAACCCTAGCAGGTCATTCCTTAGTTAGCACTTTTGTGCAGGGGGTTCGCCATGTGGTTCCACCTGCCAAGCCTCCGCTCCCTCCTTGGGATCTGAACTTGTTGCTCTCGGTTCTTCAGGAACCTCCTTTTGAAAATATCAGAGATATTCCTCTTTTAACTTTGTCTCAGAAGGTGGCTTTCTTAGTGGCCATCACTTCTGTTAGACGGGTGTCTGAGTTGGCGGCTCTGTCATGCAAGTCGCCTTGCCTGGTCCTCCATAAGGCTAAGGCGGTGTTGCGACTGCGACCGTCTTTCCTATATAAAGGTGGTTTCGGCTTTTCACCCTAATGAGGACATTGTCCTTCCGTCCTTGTGCCCTCACCCATCGCATCCTAGAGAGTTTGCGCTTCACAATTTAGATGTGATGCGAGCCTTACGGGTGTACCTAGCGGCTACTGCTTCAATTCGGAAGTCTGACTCGCTGTTTGTGTCCGTCTCTGGTCCGAAACAGGGCCAAGTGGTGTCGTCTGCCACCATTTCTAGGTGAATCAGACAGACTGTTATACAGGCCTATGCCATTAAGGGGCGGGCGCCTCCCTTTCCAGTTACGGCGCATTCCACCAGGGGCAATTGGTGCTTCCTGGGCTTTCCGGCATCAAGCATCGGTTGCACAAGTGTGCCAGGCGGCGACCTGGTCGTCCGTTCATACCTTTTCAAAATTCTATAAGGCTGATGTGGCTGCATCTTCGGATGCTTCCTTCGGCCGCAAAGCATTGCAGGCCGCTGTTTAATGTTGCAACTCCTCCGTTGAGGAGCTCTGCTGGTTTGGAGTGAAGGTTTGGTTGTTCCTTTTACTATTTGATCCCACCCTTTTCTTATACTGCTTTGGGACGTCCCACATGTAAACCGTATGAGAGCTGTGTCAGTCCAGGGACGATAAGAGAAAATAGGATTTTTGTACTCACCGTAAAATCAGTTTCTCTGACGTCCATGGACTGACACAGCACCCACCCTTCTTTTAAGGTTTGTACTGCTTTGTTACAAACTGAGGCTGCTGGCTGCAGGTAGGAGGGTTATGTCTGGAGGGACCACCCCCCTGGACGGGGCTGTTCAGCTCTGGTTTTGTTCTAGAATGTTTCTAACATCTAACATTCTGCCTAGATCTTCTCCTGCAAGCAGGGACATATACCCACACGTAAACGGTATGAGAGCTGTGTCAGTCCATGGACGTCAGAGAAACTGATTTTACGGTGAGTACAAAAATCCTATTTTATTGGGATTTTATGTGATGGACCAACACAAAGTGGCACATAATTGTGAAGTGGAAGGAAAATGATAAATGGTTTTCAATTTTTTTTTACAGATAAATATGTGAAAAGTGTGACATGCATTTGTATTCAGCCCCCTTTTGCTCTGATACTAAAACCTAGTGGAACCAATTGCCTTCAGATGTCACGTAATTGGTAAATAGAGTCCACCTGTGTGCAATTTCATTTCAGTATAAATACAACTGTTCTGTGAAGCCCTCAGAGGTTTATTAGAGAACCTTAGTGAACAAACCACATCATGAAGGCCAAGGAACACACCAGACAGGTCATAAAGTTGTGGAGAAGTTTAAGGCGTGGTTCACGCCTAGGCGAATTGGATGCAGGTTTTTCCCACATCCAATTTGCATAGCGGGAGAATGTGACTGGCTCTCTATGGAGCCGGTTCACATATCTCCGCAGCAGGTCCGGTGGGTTTTGCCGGAAAAATGTGTGCCTTTTTTTGGTCCGTTTCAGGTCCAAATTCGGGCTGAAATGGTGAACAAACACGCACCAGACCCCTGCTGTGCGACGGATGCGGCGATGGTGTGAACCCAGCCTTAAGCCGGGTTAGGTTATAAAAACAATAGCCAAAGCTTTGAACATCCCACGGAGCACTGCTGAATCCATCATCCGAAAATAAAGAGAATATGGCACAACTGCAAACCTATCAAGACATGGCTGTCCACCTAAACTGACAGGCCAGGCAAGGAGAGCATTAATCAGAGAAGCAGCCAAGAGGCCCATGGTAACTCTGGAGGAGCTGCAGAGATCCACAGGTCAGGTGGGAGAATCTGTGGCAAGAAGAAAGCCATTGTTGAAAGACAGCTGTAAGAAGTCCCGCTTGCAGTTTGTGAGAAGCCATGCAGGGGCCACAGCAAACATGGAAGAAGGTGCTCTGGTCAGATGAGACCAAAATTTTACTTTTTTGGCCTAAAAGCAAAACACCATGTGTGGCGGAAAACTAACACTGCACATCACTCTGAACACACCATCCCCACTATGAAACATGGTGGTGGCAGCATCATGTTGTGGGATGCTTTTCTTCAGCAGGGACAGGGACGCTGCTCAGAGTTGATGGCAAAATGGATGGAGCCAAATACGATGCAGTCTTAGAAGAAAACCTGTTAGTCTGCAAGACTGGGGCAGAGGTTCACCTTCCAGCAGGACAATGACCCTAAACATACAGCCAGAGCTACAATGGAATTGTTTATTTCAAAGCATATTCATGTGTCAGAATAGCCCAGTCAAAGTCCAGACCTAAATCCAATCGAGACTCTTTGGCAAGACTTGAAAATTTCTGTTCACAGAC